>LZPO01066720.1:55051-65699 GCA_001675575.1 Neotoma lepida
CACCCACATTTGTAAAGAAAAAAGAAACAAAACAAAACAAAAAACATTACTAAAGCTTATATTGCACATTATAGTGGGAGATTTCAATACCCCACTGTTACCAACTGACAGGTTATCCAGACAAAAACTAAACAAAGAAATACTGGTACTAACAGACATTATAAATAAAATGGGCCTAACAGATATCTACAGAACATTTCACCAAAACACATAAGAAAATACCTCCTTCTCAGCACCTCACAGAACTTTCTACAAAATTGACAACATATTTGACCACAAAGCAAGTCTCAACAGATACAAGAAAATTTAAATAATTCNCTGCATCCAATCAGACCATCATGGATTAAAGATGGATTTCAACAACAACAGAAAGCCTACAGACTCACGAAAACTGAACAACTTTCTACTGAATAAAACTGGGTCAAGATGAAAATAAAGATTTTCTAGAATTCAATGAAAATGAATACACAACATGCCCAAACTTATGGGACAAAATGAAAACAGTGTTGAAAGTTCATAGCACTAAATGCCTACATAAAAATCTTGAAGAGATCTCATCCTAGCAACTTAATAGAAAATCTGAAATCTCTAGAATAAAAAGAAGTAAGTGTCTACTCCCAAAAGGAGTAGACAGCAGGAAGTAATCAAACTGAGGCTGAAATTAATAAAATAGAAACAAAGAGAACAATACAAAGAATCAATGAGATAAAGAATTAGTTATTTGAGAAAATCAACAAGATAGACAAACCCTTATCCAAACTAACTAAANGGCACAGAGAGTATCCAAATAAACAAAATCAGAAACAAAAAGGAGGACATAACAACAGGCACCAAAGAAATCCAAAAAGTCATTATGTCATATTTTAAAAATCTGTACTCCATAAAGTAGGTAAATCTAAAATAAATGGACAATTTTCTTGATATATACCACTTACCAAATTTAAATCAAGATCTGATAAATAGATATNTATCACCTAAGAAAATAGAAGCAGTCATTAAAAGTGTCCCAGAACGCCAATAGCACAGGCACTAAGGTCAACAATTAATAAGTGGGATCTCATGGAACTGAAAAGCTTCTGTAAGGCAAAGGACATTGTCAACAGGATAAAAAATCAGCCTATGGAATGGGAAAAGATATTCACCAACTTCACATCAGATAGAGGGCTAATATCCAAAATATATAAAGAACTCAAGAAAGTAGACAACAAAAACACAAATAATCTGATTTTAAAAATGGGGTATGAATCTAAATACAGAATCCTTTAATAGAGGAATCTCAAATGGCTGAGAAACAAATTAAAGAAGTCTTTAACATCCTTAGCCATCGAAGAAATGTGAATCAAAACAACTTTGAGATTCCATCTTACACTTGTTAGAATGGCTAAAATCAACAACATAAGGACAGCTCATGCTGGGAAGGATGTGGAGCAAGGGGAACTTCCCCCATTGCTGGCGGGAGTGCTCCCTACATGTACAGCCACTACAGAAATNAATATGGAGATTCCCAGGAAAACTGGGAATGGATCTACCTCAAGACCCAGCTATATCATGCTTAAGCATATACTCAAAAGATGCAGCATCCTACCACTTGCTCAACTATATTCATAGCAACTTTATTTATAATAACAGGAACCTGGAAATAACCTAGATGTCCCTCAACAGAAGGCAAATGGTTGGAAGTAGAAAAAAAATCACCCAGGTAACCCAGGCCCAGAAGAAAAACATGCTATATACTCACTTATAAGTGGATATTAGCTGTAAAATAAAGGATAATCAAGTTACAATCCACAGACTCAGAGAGGCTAGGTAACAAGGAGGGCTCTGGGATGCATGGGTCTCCCTAGGAAGGAGAAATAGAATAGGTTTTGAGGGTGGACTGGGGGTGGGTAAGCATGGGAATAGGAGGGATTATGTAAGAGAATGATAAAGGGAGAGATGACTGGAATAAGGGGACACATAGGAAAACTTATAGGACGATGTGGAAACCTAGCGCAGTGGAAACTGCCTGGAATCTATGAAGGTGACCCTAGAGAAGACTCCTAGTAATAGAGGATATGAACCCTGAACCAGTCATCTTCCAATGGTGGAACTGGGACACCAACCCAGCCACAAAACCTTCGACTTACAATCTGTCCTTCCTGCAAGATATGCTGGGACAATGTTGGTGCAGAACTTGTGGGAGTGGCCAACCACTGACTGGTCTAATTTGAAGCCCACACCATGAGAGGGAGCCCATGTCTGACACTGCCTGGATGACCATGAACCAGGGGAGGCTGGATAGACTGGAGACCTAGGGTCAAACCGAACATAATTGGTTAAAATTTTTTTTTAAAAATCAATGAAATAATTCATAATGATGTTCTGCTATATTCATAGATCAGTGCCTAGTCCAGTTGTCATCAGAGAGCCTGCCTCAGGGCAATTGATGTGAACAGATGCAAAGACCCACAGCCAAACATTAGGTGGAGAGACAGCCGAAGGTGGTGGTCTCCATCTGGTCCCTCCCTTCAGGGAATTTTATAGAAGAGGGGAGGAACGGGGCTCAAGGGTGCTCACAGAATCTAAAGAGGCAATCAAAGAGCCTGCATGGGTCTGTGCTAGGTCCTCCACATATATGTTATGTTGTTGGCTTGGTGTTTTAGGGGGACTCCTGACAGAGGGAGTGGAGGTGTCTCTGACTCTTTTGCATGCTCTTGGGACCCTTTCGTCCTACTGGGCTGCCTTGCACAGCTTTGATGTGAGGGCTTGTGCNTGGTCTTATCGTATCATATTTTGCCATGTTCGGTTGATGTCCCTGGAAAGCCTGCCCTTTTCTGGGGAGAGATGTGTGTGTGTGTGTGTGTGTGTGTGTGTGTGTGTGTGTGTGTGTGTGTGTGTATCTGAGGGAGAGGGGAGGACTGGGAGGAGTGGAGGAAGGGGAAGCTGCCTTCAGGAATGTATTGTATGAGAGCAGAATAAATAAACATTTAAAAGACACATAACACAAAATTTAAAAAAGAATAATTCATTTGCATGATATATTTTAATATAACAAAGATTCTCCATTGGTCTTCAATAGGTCTGCAAGCAAAAATATAAGAGAAGGTATTCTAGGGCTAAGCACTTGCTGCAACATCATAAGGACTAGAGTTCACTTCCCAGAATCCAGGGCCTGCAAATGCTTGTGACTCTGCTTCTGGGGCATTCAACAACCTCTTCTGGCTTCCACATGGACATAGGTNTAAACACCCACACAGGTACACACATGTGNACACACATAAATAAATTAAACATATTTTGAAAGAAAGAAAGAAAAGGCATTCTAATGTTGTATCAAAAAGCATATTTGTTATGTTGTGAAGTCTACCATTTGTGATATTTGTCATTTTGTTAAAATTATGGTTTGTGGCATTATTTTCTTTATTACTATAAAAATACTTCTACATGTATCTTTATGTTTGTCATTTTATAGTCTTTTCTTTGAGTGACTTCAAATTGAGAAAGCTTCAGACTCTACTGTATCTAGTTGGCCTGTGCCATCTCAATCCATCTCTCAAAAGATAGGAAATGGAACATTTATGCATAATACACTGGATACCATGGGATATCATTCAGCCACAAAAAGGAAGGGACTACCATCACTTGGCACAATACAGATGAATGTAGAACATCTACTAAATGAAAGCAAAACAGATGGAGAAAAACAAGTACTGTTTAATTCCACTTAAATGTTGGTTCTAAAAAAAGCTGAAGCAGATAGTGGACTAGCACTCAGCCAGTGCTAGGAGACAGGAAGTAGGGAGGGAGACATTGGTTCAGTGATAAGATGAGTAAATAAAGATGATATAGTGGACATCAGGGTTCATCAGGCTGGTTCTTTNACTTAAATTTGTAATGACAAAGTAGTTATCAAATGTCCTTCCTGTTAACATACCACAGACACACACAGTCATGGATGTGATACTGTTATGCATTTGAGGTAGGCTGCTGGATGCCCCAGAGCCCGAATCACAGTCATTTGCAGGTTGTTGGTACTAGGTTGTGAACTCTAGTCCTCATGGTGTTTCAGTGTAATTATATACTATATTAATTCATGATGCATTTTAAAATGTAAACATGACTTAGTTGGTTACATTGTGTTTGATACATAGGAAATATAATAAGTGAAGATCTATTATTTTTTCTAGAACATTAAGTATCTCTGGTATATGGTAAATCCTTATTAGATTTTACTTGACTAAAATATGATCTTCACTGTAACAATTTATCTCCTTGAGCACTAATTTACCTCTTGATGGGTCTGCTCTCCTTCCCTCCAAAGCACTGAATTGAAATAAAGTTGGGATTTTTCTTAGAGTTATAAAATCATAATATTTGTTTCAATATTGTTACAATAAAACTTATCTAACCAAAATTACAAGGTATCACCTCCAGGGGACACTACAAATGTCACATGTCACCTGGCATAACACCCTCAACTGACAGAGGACAGAATTCCAGCTGAGGGACGGTGCGGGGGAAAGGCTGGGGTCTCCCAGAGGCTGCTGGTTAGCTTTAGGAGCTAGCCTATTCTCACATTCGCCTCTGCCTTTTCTTCACTACAATCCTTTCCTGGACATGATTCTCACAACCTTTTAAAACAATATCTGGTCTGGAAAACATGCTCATCATTGTGGTAATTACAGAGGGAAGAAACAAAACAAATCATCCCCTTACTTGGCATACCTTAAACAAAGACATTGTAATAGCTTTGCCAGAACACCCATTAGATCATGCAACTCCAAGCAATTTCTCAGATCAAGTTGACAAAGTCAAATATTTACTTACTTCCCCATCCAAACCTTTTACTCCTACCCTGTTTACGGGCTTGGTGGTACAGTGGCTCCAACAATTTAATGGGAAGACTAAATGGAAGGTGGCCTAGCTTTCTTTAGCCTTTAAGTTTATAAAAGTCCAAAGTTGAATAAGTTAAAAATCTCCCTGACATTGCTCTAGTGCTCCCCAAAGCTTCCAAATTAATTCTCCAATGACAGATAATTCAAATGTCAACTTCAAATTNCTTTATCCAAAAATATAATTGTATGTACCTTCTAGAAGCTTCTGGAGAATGGGGGTTAAAGTGGGGGAGAGACTCTTTCAGGGTCATTGCAAAGTAGAGAACGCAGGCTAATTTATTCTGTAGTGTACCCATCTGTGAGTGCTCCCTGCTTGGTTCCTCCCTGTGCATTCTATCTCTGGACCAATTCATACTCCCTGACCTTCACTCCCTAAAAGAGATCATTCTCAGAGCCCCAGAGTCCTGAGTCTGCCCAGCCTGGTGTCCAACCCAGTTTCCAGGATAGACACAGACCCAACTGGCTGTAGAAAGACTCAAGTTCACTGATGCATGCAAGACCAACACTATCATTTCTCAAGGTACCTTTTCAAAACATTAGCACTGAGAAGTACCATAGCTGATTAGCTGCTTAGGACTGCAGNGGCAGCCCATTTCCTTAAGCTTGTAAAGGACCTACCAAGCTGGCATCTAGCGTCTTTACATTAGAGCTGCAGGGAGTCTGTGTGGGTTCAATCCTTACTAGAAAGTTCTACAGGCTCTCACAATTCCACCTACTAATGGGAAATCTCTCATTCCCAGTCAACTTCTGCAGCCCTTTCCAAAAGACTACCAGACATCCTTTCCCATAGTCCCTGGAATTTATATGTTGTATGGCACCCCACACACATCTCCTGCCATACAGTCTGTCATGAGCACACTATTCTGTAAACATTACTCAAGTCCACACTGGATGATTAGGAACAGGAATGGGAATCATAGTTTCAAGGCTCCCCTCATCCCAGAGCCATGGCATCTTGGGCTGGAGTTCATCCATATTGAACTTCAAAGTTAAGCTATTGCATGAGTGGTCAGTTTTTGTCTGGGAAAATCCCAAACAATATGAGAATGAGGTGAGTGGAGTCTGTTTTTCCATGGGTCCTGTGGTTTTCTCTTCATCTGCCTTTGATTTGCTTAATGATTCCAAAGATACCTTAAGCCTCACTGCTNTGGNGGATTTTCTAGCCCTCTCTCTCACCTCACAGTACTAACTCACTTCTCCCTTCCTCAGCATAAAAGGGGAGGTTTTGATGACTAAGCATTGAAAAGCATTGGCTGCTGCATGTCATGTTAGTCAGTTATACCACAAGAAGGCTGTGAGAATGATGTTTGAAAATGTCTAAATTGTAGCTAGCCATTCCAAGAAAAATATATGTATGCAAAACAAATGCTGGAGNGGTAGATCTTAACTAATAACTACTACTGAGAACTAATTGTTCTTCATGAAATCACTAAACAGGGTCACGTTTTAACGATCTTCAGGGCTAAGGAAGTATGCACAGCAGATAAATCTTTACTTTGTGCCTCAGTTGACACATATTAGTGGCCTGTATTTGCAGCTCAGCGTGCTGTTTGGAGACATGTATTCATATGGAATGGTTACATCAGGATAATTAGTCGTCTATCATTTCCTACACATCTTATTTTTTATGAGAGCATTAGAAACCCTTTCTTCCAGCTATTTTGAAATACCAAGTCCATGATAATTATTTTTAACTATTATCACCATACTGTGTAATCTTGGCCATGGGATAGGCCTGGGTCAGAACTGCATTAGAGTGTCTTAGTCTTTCTTCTGTAGAATTTAGAACTTAACAGGGCAGAGTATGAGGAAGTGCCAAATGCAAAGTCTCCCAGCAGATGAACTGACCCAATGACAGCATCTGGAAGTAGCTGGGTTAAAAGT
This sequence comes from Neotoma lepida, assembly GCA_001675575.1. NCBI lineage: Eukaryota > Metazoa > Chordata > Mammalia > Rodentia > Cricetidae > Neotoma > Neotoma lepida. The sequence continues at coordinate 61,810 of LZPO01066720.1, forward strand.
AAGCCAGAAGAACTAGGGCAGGGAAGTGGAATGGGCCACTGAGCTCACACAGGAACAAATGGCTAGGGGCTCTGAGAAGTGCTGGATGTGGGATTTCCTAGAGCACTTCCTTGTCAGGAGCTGATAAAAACTGTCATGTGCTGAAGTCAGTCAGTGTGGGCCATCGGAAGGTTCTGCACACTGTCACTAATACCACTTCTACTAAGGCTGTTGGTAAGAAAGTGAGAATTCTATGACACAGTGAGCCCATTCCCAAAGATGTCTCCCAGAGAAAGCTTCACCCTTTTGGAGCAGGGAGTGCCTCCCACAGCTTATGTTACTGAAACAGAAAGCCCACTGTTGTCCATTAACAGAGAACGCAAGACCATGGTGAGTCCAGAGAGGACTGGACACACATTAGAAAACACAAATGTAGCTGCAGAAATGGAAGATGACTGCATGTCCCATTGGCTGTCGTGGTGTAGTTCAGCCTAGAGCCCTTCATGTTGAACAGCAGAAACAAGCGCAAGATAAACTATGCCATGTTGGGGGTTGGGGGTACAACAATGTCTCATTCAGAAACAGGTTCAAATGAGATGGACAGCTTCAAAACAGAAAAATAGTACCAAGTCTATGACAGTGGCCACCTATGTGGGAGAGTCACTGAGAAGGCCTCTCAGATGCCACCAGCCCTAAGGAAAGCCACTAGTCTAATAATGGTTGTTAATACAGTGCTGGGGACAGAATCCAGGGCTCTGTGGGTGCTACACAGGCCCTCTCCCACTGAGTCACNCCCCTGTCAACACACCATTTGTTTGCACCACATACTTGATTGTAACATACCAAAACCAGGAAGTAGTAACTGTTCCCCACCATGGACACCNGAAGCACTTCCTATGAGGTCAAGAAATCAGGTACCTCCACTTCTCTATTACTGGGTGTTGCACCTTAAAACAAGCTGTGAAAAGAAAAAGAAATATTGGCCTTTGAAATGAAAATATCTGAGAGTGAGCAAGATGGAGGCTCATGGTCCACCTTCACATCGTAGATGAAGCTGTTCAAGCTGGAAAAATACCTCCCTTCCCTCCCTCCTAGTCAGCACTGGAAGTCTCAGAATGTATTCCTTGTGGTGAAGGGTGGGTTACTATAATTTGAACCTGAATCTAGAGTAGATTTTGTGTTGTTCTGGGATCAGACTCAGGACCCCAAACTGTAGCCTAGATCTTTATTTATGCTCTGTCTCTCTGTCTCTGCCTCTGTCTCTCTGTCTCTCCCCCATCTCCACCTCATCTCTCTCTCTCCCCTCACAATCTCATTAAGTTGCCCAGGCTGGCCTTGAATTCACTCTAGCTCAGACAGGCCTCAACCTTTTTGTCTTCCTATCTCTGATTTGAGGGATCCCAGTCGTGTGCCAGTAAGACCCCCATTGATGCCTAAGGTGTTACTTTGATTCTATCTCATTCTAAAAGACCACATGTTGCCCCATTATTCAAGATGGACACAGCCATCAGTCCACAATCACATACTGAGTGCTCATAAACCCCTGGAGATGTGAATCTCTGTAAACACAAACCAGCTTCCAACTTCTTATTGTCCATAAGTTGACTAGAGTAAAGTATTCATNCTATGTGATCACTGACTTTCTCAATACTTTCTGTGACTGAAACTCACATATCTTCCCNTTTGGTCCAGACTTGGCCACTGTATCTAACATTCTCTTTGTCACTTACCTCAGTGTTGGAGAGGAAAAGCCCATGCAGTTGCTGAGTGTTGCTTTGTGGCTGTAATTTAAATATCAAACCATAATGGAAAAATTATCTTACTCCATCTTTTAAAATGTTTTTGGCTAGAAGGACCAGGGTACAAGCACTTGTAACCACAGTGTACCGAGCTGGGAGATGACCAAATGATTCTGTTGTGNATGATTTTTTTCCAGCTTGTTATAGGAAACAAAAACAAACAAACAAACAAATCATAACTGAGTTTGGGCTGCCAATTTTGTTGTTCTAGAAATTCAAAACCATCATTTTTTTTTTTTATCGATCTAGGAAGGAGGAAGTCCTTCCAACAGCTGATGACAGCCATGTTTCCAGGAATAGATGAGCCTGTCCCAGGAAGTTATAGCAGCCGGTGAGACCGCAAGAGGCAGAAGAACTTGGGTAAAATAAACTTTGAGAAGTTGTAGATCTGGGTTTAGTTGAAATAATGATTTACTTCTAAGCATTTTGTTTTCAGAACTGACAATTTTCTAGTTTTTATCCCATTCAGTGAAATATTGAATTGTAGACAGAAAGATCATATTTGCTTTGCATGTCTTTCATTCTTAAAAGTAAATGAGATATCCCATTAAAAACTTTTTTTTGAATAAATTATTGTCTCACAGCTTTATTGGGATATAACTGACACAGAAGAAATTGTATATATTTAGTACACATAATTTAGTTAGGGCATATGCATACACTTGTAACTTTGTCGCCCAAATTAGAGATAACATCCATAAGTACTGCCTGTAAAGCCGTCTGAAGAACATGACCTGAAATTTAGCATTTTGATGCCCATAGTTTTAACCATGGACACTATGCTGTACAGCAGATGTCTGGAATGTATTCTCCTGGGATAATTCATTCTGTTCTCATTGGACAATCTCTTACTTCCATATCCCCACAGCCTGTGACTAACTGGTTTCACTTAGTATAGCATCCTCCATATTCACCCACGCAGTGGCAGATGGTAAGAGACACCTAAGACTGAGTAAGTCTGAATCATATACTACATTTTCTTTATCTATTTATCAGACAATGAGCATTTAGTCTGTTCTATGTCTTGGTTATTGTGACCTGTGCCACAGGATACATGGGAGTGCAGGCATTCTGCCAAGTTATGGTGCCAGTTACCTTGGCTATATGTCCAAAGTTTGACTTCTGGATCACATGATACTTCTACTTTTTAATCTTTGAGGAATTCTGTGATATTTTCAGTAATAGATTTGCCACTTTCCACTTCTAGCAATAGTCTCAAGGACTACAGTTTCCCCACATCCAACATTNAGCTACTGTTTTTCTTTGCAATAGACATTTTAACAGGCGATATGGGGTGATAGATAACTGTAGTTGTGATTTGTATTTCCTTGTGATGTTGGGCGCCTTTCACTGAACTCGTTGGCCACATTTTAAAATGTATGTCATGTTCAAAACACTTCGTATCAATGTCATGGAGATTTTCTCCTGTTCTCTTTTGGAGGGTTTTATGGTTTTAAGTCTTATGTTTCCAGTCTTTAATCCATTTTCAGTTGGTTTTATTTCACTGTTGGAGAAAATGGTTCAATTCATTTCTACTTTGAATAAAGCCCCATGACTGTACTCCATACAACAGGCTCAAAACTAAACTGATATACATAGTGACATGACCTGACCCCATGAGAAGAGCAGAGAACAGGTCATGATCCCCATTGCAACACTAGGAGCAGAAATCAGGGTCAGCAATCAGGCTTTCTGATGTCTCAGGAAGTCACACTTGGAAGCACCTGGTCCTGTCTTTTATAAACATCTCAGTGAGGGCCAGCAGTGTAAGCAGAATACTGCTGCTTTGGGAGCATAACCATCCCTCAGCCCCTACCCCTGAGTGTCTTAGAGTGACAGAGCTACTCCAGTGCAATCCCCAGGACATGGCCCTTGCCCAGTATTCAACATTTTCCACTTGCATCAATCCTGTGGATAGAACNTGTCCTGTTCCTGCATCTATGAATGGCCACACCCAGGGAATTATTTTTCTTCTGCTCAGTGTTTTAATGACTGTTCATTGCCTAAGGGAAGACTTTAGTTACTGGTGGTCCTGAAACCTGAGGGCCTTGGTGGTTTGGTGTCAACTGAACTGAATAATGTCTCTTTCCAAATGTCTCTTTCATGCCACTC
>LZPO01066721.1:36750-59678 GCA_001675575.1 Neotoma lepida
CCAAGTACTAAGATTAAATGTGTGCACCACCACCTCCCAGCTATTTATTTTTTTGATGATAGGAATTATGACTGGACAGGGTGGATACAAAGAAGTTCTAATGTTCATTTCTCTGAGTCCTAAGAATGTTAAACATTTTTTTTTCAAATATGCAGCGGCCATTGGAAGTTCTTTTGACAATCTCATTTATTGATTGTATGATTGGAAAGTATGTTTTGGTTTATGTATTCAATTTTATTTTTATATTTATTTATTTTATGTCTGGGTGTTTTATCTGCCTGTGTGTCTGTGTACTATGTATGTGCTTGGTTCCCCAAAAAGGTAAAGGTCAGTATTGTATCCCCTGGATCTGGAGTGTCAAGTGATTGTGAGCTGCCATATGAGTCCTGGAACTCAAACCTGGCTCCTCTGTAAGAGCAGCCAATGCTCCCTTAACCACTGAGTTGTCTCTGCAGTCCTGAGCATTTAATGTTTTTTATATATTGTAGATATTAACAGTCTGTTTGTTGTATCTCTGGCAAATATTTTTTCCTACTCTTCATTTTGGTGGTTGTGTATTTTGCTTTGCAAATTCTAATTCATTTGTCAGTTCTTGGGTTAATTCCCTGCTCTATCAGATTAGTTTTCAGCAAGCTCTTGTCTATGTATATATCTTTAAGTATTTTCCCTACATTTTCCTCTAGGAATTTCAAAGTTTGTTGTCTGACATTAAAGTCCTCAGTCCACTTGGAGTTGACTTTTGTGGAAGGTAAAAGATATTGATCTAGTTTCTTTTACGTGTGACCATCCAGTTTCCTAGCACCTTTTGTTGAGGCTTTCTTTTCATATATATTTTTGATATTTTTCTCAAGAACTAGGTGGCTGTAGCTGTGTGAGTTTATTTCTGAATCCACTAATCCATTCCATTGGTCTGCATGTTTGTTTTGTGCCAGTACCGATACTTTACAGGTTTTGTTATTATGGCTCTGTAGGCATAAATCTAGAGTAAGAATTGCTCTTTCTGCTTAGGATTACTTGGGCTGCTCAGAGTATTTTGCACTTCTATATGTATGTTGAGATTGGTTACTTCTGTGAAGAATGTAATTGGAATTTAGATGGGAATTACATTGAATCTGTAGTTTGCTTTTGGTAGTACAGTCAGTTTTACGTTACTGTTCAAAGACGACCTTTGTCTTTTAAGATACATCCTGACATAGAGGCAAAATACTATGTCATCATGTCTAGGGTCTTTACAAAGTCCTGTTCCCACATAGGAATAGGACGTGAAGACAAAGCAAACATGGGCTATGGCTACAAAGTGAATTTTTTACACTATTCCCCANTTCTGTAATTTCTTGATATTTATTAAACCAAAGGGAATTTTTAAATTGGAGTAATTTTTTTTTTCAGTGAAAGGAGTGATGATGAAATAGAGAACAGGAAAACATTCTTGGGGAATTACAGACAGAAGTATACACTCCTCTGTCTAATATTAATCTCTACCATCTTCTACAGACAAAACTTCCCCAATTTTAGATGCTGCAAAATTTGGAACGATGAAATGAATCATCCTCTCTAACAATTTGCTTATAGCATTTAATTTTACATATATATTTTTAAGAAGCCTGCCAGTACAAGATACTAGTGCAGTATAATTCACTTTACAATTACCCAGAAGCATAGCCCTGCTAGTCTAAATTCCCAGGAATAATTCACCCAAGGAGTTAATTACCATCCAATTTATTGCTTTTCATATCATCTAAGCTGCTGAAGCCACTAGTTACCTGAAAAATCATGTATTTTTTGGAGTGCTTGTCAAATTTAATTTGGTTGAGTTCTAAGGCAGAATTAACAAGCATTTTTCTATTTCTTGTGCCTGAAGAGTCACAGATATATCTGTTACAGTTGACTGCAATGTGCTAGAGTAACCCTTCTCTAGGTAGCTGTGCAGTCAAAGCCCCCCGAATTTAGCATCTCAAAGGGCATCCCTGTTGAAACCTCTATTGAGTATAACAGCTGTCAACAGCTAATTGCCTGGTAGCATACCTAGTTTTCTTACATCACAGCAATTGATTTGAGCTTTGGGCTGGTGTTTGATGTGTTATATCAAGGGCACATCCATTTTAAGAGGGAGGCTCTTTTAATTCAAAAATCAATGTCTCTTCCTTTTGCTTTCTTCACCAATTTGATAGGAATAAATTTGGCTGTCCTAACACTGAGAAAGGAATGTTAGGGGGCTCAGAAATTGTATTTGTGTGTTATGTCAAAATATAAATATAAAGGCTGAGAATATAATTCAGTGGTAGAGCAGTTTCCTGGCATGGGTGAAGACCTGCCTTAGCAATATAACTACCACTGTTACTCAAGTACTGTCTTCTCACTTCTCATTGATTTGTATCATTTATGCAAATATCGAATAATTATATAACACCTAATACATTTGGATTTCAGATAAACAATAATAATATTTTCAGGATAAGTATGTCCTGTGGATATTTAATATATTTTATGCATATAAAGTACTTATGCAACATTCACCTATAAATGCTAAAGCATTTGTTTACCTGATATTAAAATTTAATATTGTATCCTGTACTTTGTTTGACAATCTTAACCCTTCCTTAAATTTCTTGCACTCACAAGAAGATGAGATATTTTACATCATTTTAGTTATTTCTGGTCTTACAGGGATAGTGTCTCAAGGGTACCAGGTTAACAGCCAGCCAGCTGTACAGACTGTTTCAAAATGAATTTCAAGGGCGAATCTTTACCTGAGAAGCAAAATCATCATCAGAAACACCTCGGTCAACTTGACAATAGATTCACTTGGAGAGAGAGTTGTCCTCATAGTTGGAGAATTTGACATTCTGCACAAATCATGTCAGTTACTTTCCTCTGTGACTTGGGGGCAGTCACAACCTTGCAGAAGAAATCAAAGTAATCTTTACTAAAGAATTGCTTCTCAAACTTTAAACACATGCAAATTACCTTGGGACTTTGTTAAAATGCAGATTCTGCTTGGGGGGGGAGGTGAAGTATACATTTCAAACAAGGTTTCAGGTAATTCCAATTCTGCTGGTCTGTACCCCACTCTGAGAAGCAAGGGACTAGAGCAGTGGTTTTCAGCCTGTGAATCACAACCCCTTAGGGAGTTGAGCACTCCTTTCACAGGGGTGGCCTAAGATCATCTGAAAACGCAGATATTTGCATTATGATTTATACCAGTAGCAAAATTATAGTTATGAAGTAGCAATGAAAATAACTTCATGGTTGGGGGTCACCACAACATGGGGAACTGTATTAAAAGGTCACAGCATTTGGAAGGTTGAGAACCACTGGGCTAGACTAAAGCAACCTATGTAAGAGATGCTGGTCAAACTGTGACACCAAGAAAAACTGCTCCACGGTAATAACTTGAGTCTCAAGGGTGTTCAGAATCAGGGTAAGTGATCTGTGCTCTAAACCAGGAATGTTGTTAGAATCTCTTTAATGAATGATTGGGAATGTATGGGAGCCAGCCCTAACTGTGTGTATCTGTTGCCTGAGACAGATAAGTAACACAAATAAGTGATTATCACTTGCGTCAGAAAACTAGTGTTTGCAAAAAATGGCTTAAAAGCAAACCAATCCATAAGGTTCTCTGGCTCTGAGCTGTGGCTGTGGCCTTGAGATCTATCTGCCTAACTGGCCCTGGGATAGATTTAGGAACAGCACAGGAACCACTTGACATCATGCAAAATTGGACGCTAATGATGCATCACTGCTAATTAAACTATTTAACAAGCATATGGCTCAGGTGCAATTCCAACTGGAATGTGTGTCTGGCCAGTCCAGAGAGCTTCTAGCCTGTATGCCATTGGGTGTGTCCCAGCTGAACATCAGAGTCTGCTGTTTCCAAAGCTACTTTAACCTTCATTCAGCTCTTGAAGGAATCAGTGATCCAGACAAAGGCCTGAGCCACAGCTGTCAGTGGATTGTAGCAGGCCATGGAAAGTAACACACTTCAGAAACTGAGCACACTATGTGATTGATGAAAGTTATTATTATGTGGGTATCACCATGTATTTTTCAAAATTGCTTTCACTGAGTTAAATTAGAGTGAAATTGTCAGGTTTCACTGAGGATTAACAAGAAAGAGACTCATGAAATTAGCTATTACTAGTTTCTTAAAGCCCACACATATAGTTTATTTCATTGTGTGGTCTACCCAACACAGTTCTAGACAACTGACTGTAAGTCAATTCAAGGAATGTCTAAATTTGAAAGATGGTTTTAAAAAAAAAAAAACTTGTTACCGTTTGCTGGTTTGGAGGTTGCTTTTATGATATAATTAAAAAGAATTATTTGATTCCCTTCCCCCAACTCTTCTAACTTTATAGAGAGCTCAACTATGGCTACCAGAGAGAGAAATACTCAAGTCAAGAGGGGAAGACTGAAAAAGAAGGAAAGGGGAGATGAGAATTCACTCCTACAACTAAAAAGAGACAAAAATATAATAATAATCTTAGCCATCTTTAGAGAAGTAGCCCGAGAACCATCATAGTAGTATATCTATCTAATGCTAATTCATTGTGACTCCCCCTTGAGAAGCCTGCCCCTACATGTGTAGATGTGACTTTCTGTGACTATCTGTTAGAGAAGCCCACACCCATGCTCACTGCTGTATCTTACTTCCTTTCACCAATGACTCTCTTTCTCTTGATATTTATGCTTACACTTGCATTATCTCTTTTCTTAAGAAGTTTTTTATTCATTTTCCATACCAACCATAGATCCCCCTCTCTTCCCTCCTCCTGCTCCCCCCACCTGACTTCCCCCCACACACACCCTCTATTTCCTCCTCCAAAAAGGTAAGGCCTCCCATGGGGAGTCAGCAGAGCCAGGTACGTTCAGAAGGCGCAGGTCCAAGCCCTTCCCCCTGCATCAAGGCTGTGCAAGGTGTCCCACCATAGGTAATGGACTCCAAAAAGCCAGCTCATGCACCAGGGATAGATCCTGATCCTACTGCCAGGGGGCCCCTTAAGCAGACCAAGCTACACAATTGTCTGGCTTATGCAGAGGGCCTAGTCCAGTCCCATGGAGGCTCCATAGCTGTTGGTCTAAAATTCATGAGTTTCCACTAGCTTGGTTCGGTTGTCTCTGTAGATTTCCCCATCCTGATCTTGATGCCCCTTGCTCATAGAGTCCCTCTTCCCTTTCTTTGACTGGTGCTTGGCTATGGATCTCTGCATCTGCTTCCATCAGTTACTGGATGAAGACTCTATGATGACAGTTATGATATTCATCAATCTGATTACCGGGGTAAGCCAGCTCAGGCCTGCATTATCTTTAATAAGATCTCCAACTCAGCCTAGTCACATAGGCTATGCCTATTTCCTTACCAAAGTCAGGAATCCTGGTTTGGCCTGAACTGAGTCCCTAGAAGTTTAGAGACACTCTTTAGGCTGCTGTGTGACCATTCAGAACTCTCTTTCCCCTCACTATTGACAAGTGAATCTTTGCAGAAGTAGAGAGACAAGGATAGAGAAGGGAGCATCTCTCAGGTTCTCACACGCTCACTGAGGGCAACGGACTGACTACAAATATTTGCACAACCCTAAGAGCACAGCAAAGAGAATCTCACCAGATCACCCCAGAAAGGGGACACCCAACGCTCAGGTCCAGTCTGTTCCAAGTGGGGTTTTGTTCTCCTCTACAGAAAGGTTTGTGAGTGCTATAATTTCCTTCTTTTTTTCCCAGAAACTCACAAGCTGCCTCTTTTTTTTTTTTTTTTTTTTTTAATAAACCAATGAAAAGAACCAAAACCAGTGAAACAGACAAACAAAACACTCACCTCCACGCTGCAGGGTAACCTAGTCAAGCTTTAAATTAAAACGCCTGCAGTTTCCAACAGTCTGCCTCTGACTGTTCTGCATGCGGCCTGTCTCCCCGCTGATAGGAGCAATTCAGGAACTTTATCTTAAGAAAGAAGGGTCTGGAACAAAAAGCAGCAAGGGATACAGGCAAAACACAGCAGAGCATGAAAAGAAGCTGAGATGAAGTGGGGAAANACCGCATTGCCTGTGGAGGCAGTGGAAAAGGCAGCCGTGAAGGCGGATGGCTGGTTTAGGGTGTTTGTCCATAAATAACAGATGCCGGCTTGACAGCGATTTTTCCATGATAAATTTTTAGATGAGAGATTTTGTATGTTTGATTAAAAAGGACTCGTAATACAAGGTAGGTCCTCAGTGAGTTATAAATGAAAGGCTATAAAAAAAGAAATTAGGGCAATTTTTTTATAAACAAAGAAATGGGAGATGTACTGATCACATTTGAAAATAGTCTTTAAACTCTTAGAAGAATGAAGCTAATAAGAGCCAATAATATCTTTTTATATAAAGAAATCTCATTAAGCCATAATGGATACAGCCAAACTTATTTTAGTACAATTTAGCTCATAAATCAAAGGTTGAACTGATCTAGAAGGTGATTCAAAATTCATAATTAAAGTGATTTGGCCAGTTACTATGTAGACAGAATAATCTTTCTATCCCTGTGTAGCTAAAATAAAAGTCCTTGGCCCTGTTTCTCCAACTTCTCTTTGGTGCTATCTTTGATGCCTATTGTTTCTTTTGTTCTTTTTTCTTGTTATTTTTTTTAAAGGTTTATCTTATTATTCTCATTTATGTGTANATGTGTGCNTGCATGTATGCACACATGTGTACACTAGAAGAGGATGTCGGATTCCCTAGAGTTAGAGTTATGGCAGTTGTGAGTCTCCTGACGTGGGTACTGGGAGCCAAACTCTTGTTATCTACAGATCACTGAGCCATCTTCCAGCCCCTTGTATAGCTTCTTGGTTTGTTTGTTTGTTTGTTTTTAATCTGACCATCACTTCTTAGAATATAAAAGAACTCTAATCTGAGAAGAAAAAGGAATACAGCTTTACCCACAGGTAATGGGACAGGATATGAGATATGCAGCACAAAGTTCCTTTGAGTCCACGCCAGTGGACTACGTCAGGTGAGATCTCAGTTCCTAAAGCGGCGCTGCTAACAAAGACAGGCCTAAGTCAATCCAAAGCAGATGGCTATAGGGGAGATTTGTGATGGAAAGACAAAACAAAACAGCCCTGCCCCCGAGAAAAAAACATCAGGGGACCAGCATTTTCATTTTCTCTGTATTGTCAGCATCAGAAAAGCCATGTTACATTTTTGGGTTTTTTTTTTTGTTAATATTTTTTGTTTGTTTATTTCTTCTTGAGATAAGATAGTTTCACTTTGAGATTTTTGTTTTTTCCAAGATTTTATTTTTATTACGTGTACATACCTGTGTCTGTGTGAATGTATGTCATGTGTGTGCGGGTGTCCATGAGATCCAGAAGAAGATGTGGGATGCCATGGAGCTGGAGTCACAGGCCATTAGAAGCCACCTGATGTGGGCAGTAAGAACTGAACTGGGGTCTTCTAGAAAAGCAAAAATCACTTTCAGTTGCCAAGCCAACTTACGACCCCCAATAAATTGTCATTTTTGATCATTTTTAACTTGTTTTTAAATTATTTGTTTCTGTAAAATGATTTTTATTGTGATCTATACTCATAATGTTGTATATAAAATAGTTTTTGAAGAATTTTTAAGGTCTTTCCATAAAATGCAATCCATAGATGCAAGATGAAAGGTTAAAAAATGTTATCAAACATTTAGGGGCAAATACTGAGCCCTGGCAGCCTTAACTAGGTAAGTTTAGCTACCTATCCTCAATATGCCAATTGAAGAGACAAATGATAAGGAAAAGAAGAAAAAGGGGATTCATTCGATGTGGCCGTATTTAGGCTCAATGACCCCCAAATCCATCTTTGTTGTACCAAGATAAGGCTTAGGCCTAAACACGGAGAGAAGCATGAAGCACACTTTAAACCTGGTGAAGGAGTGGTGTCATCCATCACTGACAACATCTGTTACGCCAGTTATCAGAACTGTGTGAAATCTCTCCTAGAAGGCAAGGTACTCCTGTGGCTGGCATCTAGACGTTAGTCTTTCCTTCCTCCCAGCGTCAGATTCCTGCAGAAACTTTTAATTCTTTAGAGTCCACAGTTTCAACAGTCTGGGGACGAAAGTGCCCTGCTTTTTAAAACATAGGGTCTTCTGCCAGTACCGTTGCCATCCCACTGAGACATGGTACAGATGGCCCAGTGTCTTGTTGAAAGTTCAGTTACCATTGGAATACAAAAGATCCTGAAGATAACTTCATTCATGAAGCTTACACTGTGAGGCCCCCGCTAAACGCCTTTAATTGTTTTACCTGATTCCTGAGAATGATTCAATGATAAGATAATGTCCATTGTTCAGATCAGGACGTTAAGGTTTAGGAAAGTCAAGCATACGGCTTAGGAGCCATGGTCGTTAAATTGATGGGAAATTGCTCTTTTTACTTATGAACACAAATTGTGATGGCCAATGTTGGTTGTCAGCTTGACTACATCTGGAATCAACTAAAACCAGGATGCTGGGCACTCCTAAGAAGGATTCCTTTAATCAGATTATTTAAAGCAGGAAGAAGCACCCTAAATCTGAACCACACCTTCCAGATAAAAGGACCCAGAAGAGGGGGCTTTACTTTGTGCCTGCTTGTCCCCACTCTCACGAGCAAGTTCATCAGTCCTGAAGGAATGCCAGCATTCCTTCACTGATGTTAGAAGAAACTTCTTTAGGATTCCAGCATAGACTGAACACTAGCAGGAGTCTCCTAGGACTCCAGTGCCAGATTGGGACTGCTCAGACATCCAGCATTGTGGACTGAACAACTACCACATTCTCAGGCTTCAGTATGAGATAACTGTTATTGAACTACCAGGACCACACTACATCCTGGAAGTGTACATACACATACACAAACACGCAAATATGTAATGTAAGCATATATATGCATAAAGACATATATAATTATCATGTCTGTTTCTTTAGATAACCCTGACTAATATACCAGTTAAAGCAAGGAACAAACAGATTTTGAAATACTGCCTAAGGAAGCATAGCTTTTTAAACCCAAATCCACTCAACTCTGTTTCTGTGCTGACTCATCATTCCAAGCAGGAGGCAGCAACTTTAGTCAGATCTCATAGTGCAGAGACAACTACCCTTTAAACCTCTATTTTCAAAGGTCATAGAGATGTCACCTGAAATGTTCTCCTCTGGTATCACAGTATAGATTTGACCGCTTCCTACTAATTTTATCAAGGCTTGTCGCTTGGATGCACCTCAGTTTAGCAATCAGAATAACACAATGCATTAAATGGACCCAAGCTTGCATTTTATACATTTTATACATAAAAATAATCACCCTTCCTGGAAACAGCCAGATTCTATGTGCAAAGAGGAAAATTAATGAATTCTTTCTTGATAGGCAAAGGATAGAAAGTCCAAGAGAGACGACCAAAATCCATTCTTTAATTTGCAGCCAAGTAATTAGACAGCAGTGAAATGCATCCTAAGTCCCTTGTACAAAACCCAACAAACAACCAGAGAGGGAATGAGCCTGCAATTATTTCAAGACAGTGGAAGTTTGTATATATGCTAATGACATGATAGAAAATAAATCCCTTATCAAAAGAATGTCTAACAACTGAGAAAAGTGCACAGCATCCCTATGATGAAAAGAGATAGAAAAATGTAGTTTTCTTAAAATTGTCAGTCTCTAAGTGCAGCTGCTCATCAGGCAGGAAAACCTGGGGCTGGAGACTATTCAGCTTTTAATCCTCATGTTCTTTCTTGTTCAGAATCGATCATAAGACTTTGGTATTATAGAAAGGTAGTTCTTTGAGGCTTGAAGAATATTAAAACTTGAGTGCAAACATCTCATTAAACTGGACAGTTTTACTTGCTTCCAGACAACAGTATAACTTAAAATTGGAGCCTGATATTTTTATTACAAAACCAGGGTCCTATATTTTAAATACAAAATAATAAATACATGTGTGTTTTGTGTGTTCTGTATAAAAAAATTTCTCTGATAGTATTTTACACACTATAATTATATAGAATTACATGTACTTGCTGTTTGCATAATTGTAAATTTTAAAAAGAAGCAAGAGTCAAATTGTAGGCTGACATTTTAAAATATACATTATGTACAAATTGCAAGTAGATTAACATGCACTTTTATATTTACTGAGCTGTGATCTTTTGTATTGGAGGCTGGAAATACATTCCTGTGTCATTAAAGAAAATCCCAAGCACATTGTCAGTTCTTTACTATGATAAATATGATGTATATTTATACTAACATTTCCTTTCTATTTCTAGTGTTTGTTAAAATTTCCTATTCTATTCATCTTAAGATATGTTTAATTCCTTGGGCAGATTAACATTCAATTCTACCTTTTCAGAAACAAGGCATTTTGATTTTTGATAATTGCATTCATAGGTCACTAATTCGTTTGGTTTTGTTCTAACACTTGACTCCAAGACTATTTTGGTCCTTCTGTTTTCATTTCATGTGGCCCCTCAGATTAATGAGCATATGATTGTTGGCTTCTGCTGTGTGGTGGTTTGAATGAAAATGGCCCAGGATAGACTCATATGTTTGCATGTTTAGTCCTCAGTTGATGAACAGTTGGGAAAGAAATAGGAGGTGTGACCTTGTGGAAGGAAGTATGTCCTTGAGGGAGATGGTGTGTCCTTGTGGGAGGAGGTGTATCACTGGGGGTGGGCTTTGAGATTTCAAAAGCCAGTGCTAGGCCCAGTGTCTCTGTTTTTGTCTCTCTCTCCCTCTGTCTGTGTCTGTCTGACTCTCTCTCTCTCTCTCTCTCCCTCTCTCTGCCCACTCCCTGCAGATAAGATAAGATAAAAACTCTCAGCTACTGCTCCAGAGCCATGCCTGTCTGCTTCCCACCATGATGATCATGGACTCACCCTCTGAAACTATAAGCAAGCCCCCAATAAAATGCTCTCTTTTATAAGAGTTGCCTTGGTCATTATGGTGATATTGTGTCCCTCAATATATTGTGCACCCTAATAAACTTATCTGGAGTCAGAGAACAAAACAGCCACTATATAGACATAGAAGACAGAAAATGGTGGCACACATGCCTTTAATCCTATCACTCAGGAGGCAGAGATCCATCTAGATCTCTGTGAGTTCAAGGCCACACTGGGAACAGAGCCAGGCGTGGTGGCACACACCTTTAATCCCAACACTTGAGATCCCATGTCTTTGTTTGGGAAGGACACACGCCTTTAATCCCAGGAAGTGATGGTGGGAAGCAGAAAGGTATATAAGGTGTGAGGACTAGAAACTAGAGGCTTTTATTTTAGGCTTTTGAGCAGTTCAGCTGAGATCTACTCAGATGAGGACTCAGAGGCTTTCAGTCTGAGGAAACAAGATCAGTTGAGGAGTTGTCAAGGTGGGGCTGGATGTGGCTTTTTCTGTCTCTCTGATCTTTCAGAATTTACCCCAATATCTGGCTCTGAGTTTTTTAATTAATAAGACCATTTAGAAATTCATCTACAGGTCATCTTGTCCTTTTCACAGCAATAGAACAATAATTAATACATGTTGTTATTCTCCTGGTTTTTTTTTTTTTTTCAGTAGTGAGGGACAGAGACCCAGCTTGCTACTGTCCTCTTCAGCAGGCTGAGACAGTCCCTAAGTCTTTGAGGGACCTAGACTCAACCTCATCCAGGATTCATGGCATTGATGCAGAGAAAGATTTCAGGCATAGACAGTTGGATGCAGAATTGGAGATTTTATTAAAGATAATTTCATGTATTAAGTGAGAGTGAAGATGGAGAGATGTGCATAAAGAAGCTAAAACATACCCAAGTGAGCTTCCCAAGGGACAGCAGGGGGAAGGTAAGAGATAGCTAAGTATGAGTATGGGCTCCTCAAAGGAGAGTCACTATCAAGCATCTTAGTATTAGCCATATATACCATCTTGGAAGCTTATAAGTTATAGTTCAAAAGTTTGCTGCGATAGCTACTCTTGGTTGTCAACTTGCCTACATCTGGAATTAATTAAAATATGAAAATGGAGGGATTTTTGCTTAATTTGAAGTAAGAAGTTCCCCTTTGAATCTGGATCTTTGAGGTAGGAAAATACACCTTTAATCCAGATCTTTTGAGGTGGGAAGATCCACCCCTCATCTGGTCCACACCTTCTGCTAGAAGCCTATAAAAGGACATGGAAGAGGGAAGCTTTTGCTCTTTGCCTGCTTGCTCTCGCCTTGCTAGCAAGTCCATTCCTTCACTGGCAGTAGAGCCTACACCCAAAGGATTCCAGTATCTACTGAAGACCAGCTAGGACATCCAGCCTTGTGGACTGAGCAACTTCTGGATCCTTAGACTTTCTTTTCACAGCCAGCCTTTGTTGGATTAGCTGGATCACAGTCTGCAGGTCATTCTATAAATCTATTTAGATAGATAGATGATAGATAGATAGATAGATAGATAGATAGATAGATAGATAGATAGATAGATAGATAGATAGATTCATTCTATAAGTTCTGTTATTCTGGAGAACCCTAATACAGTTGCTAATAAAACTTATTTTCTTAACATTTTTTCTCTTTTGATGGAATTATAGGGTGGTTCTGCAGTTGCCTTGGATGAAATTATAGTCTGATAAAATCAAACCAGGAGTCACACAAGCTTGCGTATCCGTTCTCTGTAAATGGGATTTCTGGTAAGATTCCTAGAAATTTTCAGGTTTATAGCTGGAAAGGAGCAAGGCCTTAAGAAGCTGTTAGTTCTTCTGGGATTTTTGCATCTTTACTGATGAGAGGCTTCAGCAGGATTCCTGAGTGAGAAGCTCCTCTACATTCTCACGTTCTCAGTAACCCCTATCTTTTCACCCTGCCTTCTGCTTCACATATATACTCATCAGTTGTGAAAGGGGGCTTCATAAGTTTGACCAGTGAAAATATGGTAGCCCTAACCCCTAAATGCATGGATTAGAAGATAGAGGTGTCATTATAATTCAGGTATAAATATTTTTATTGCCTGAAAAAGCAAAAGCGATCTTTTACACAAATTAACAATAGTTGTATATAACTGGGATCCAATGTACCATCCATTGCTGGATTTTGGTCTTCTATTCTTTGAATTCATCAATTGCTACTTCAAAGTGGACGCACGCATATCTATACTCTATCAGAAACAATTCTCTGCAGTCCTCTTTAATTTATATTCACAGGGGATTTTATTTTATAATTACATTATTGATCTCTGGAACACCATTCTATAGTGATTCTAGACTAAGAGAAAGCTAATGTGTTTAGTGCTTGACCTGACTGGTAGGCATTAGCAAACCAGAGGTAGAAGGAAAAAGCAAAGCCACTTCCAACTGCCCGTGGGGCATGTGAAAGAACATTCAAATGGATCTTTAGGTCCCCTGCTACTTTCTAATTGCTGGTATAAAAAGAGATTTTGAAGATGAATTCTGTGGGACTACCTATTAATAGAAATGATATCATTGTTCCACTTAGGTTAGTGTGGATACACTTCTGACTCCACCCCCAACTCTCACCACACACACATATGTTAATTCTCATAGCTTTTTATATCAGATTAGAAAGCCATCCAAGTCAAGAAGAGGCCTATCATGAGAAATAATACTTGCTGAGGACATAGAATCTGACTTCTGAATTTCTTAATACTCTACACATGTGAATCCATTAAAGATTTTTAAATTCCCAGAACAAAGCTTTTTGGTCCCATTTTACTTGTGAAGCAATTAACACCATTCGTTACACAACTAGTACATAAAGGAACCAAACTTGGACAGTTTCTGTACCCAGGCTCTTAACCAGCACACTATGCTTCTTTAGATTTGCCCAAACACACATACACATATACAGACAGGCACACAAATACACATACAGATATCCACACAAACACACACACATACAAACACACAGGCAGCAGACACATGAGCACACATACAGACACACACACACACACACACACACACACACACACAGATATCTGAAACCAGGTACCCTGTTAATACATCCGAGTCCCTACTTTCAAATAACGATATGAGTGAGGGATGCTGTGCTAGATCTTCCATTAGCTCCTCCATATCTACTTTATCCATTGTTATGTCTCATCAGCCTGCTCTGCTATCCTGGGAAAGGAGGCAGGAGGAAGAACCCAGTCAGTAATTCTCCGCCTGCTTCATCTTACTGACAGTCTCAGGTGCTCTCCTTTGGGAGTTCCTGCCTCATTGTAATTCCTCATGTGTCTGTTNATCTCCAAGGCACCGTTACCCATGTTGCTTCTCTTACATGCTGCTCCCACCTTTGTGAAGTCCCTTGTGATGGCTGACATGGATCACCAACTTGGCAGGATCTAGAATTGTGTAGGAGACAAACCCTAGTTCCATCTGAGAGCTGCTTTCTGTATTGAGTCAACTGAAGTGGAAAGGCCCACCCTAAATTTGGGTGTGTCTATTTAATGAGCTGAAGTTCTGGATTGGATAGAAAGAAGAAGACAGTGATCTGAGCCCCAGCATTCATCTCTCTCTGCTTCCTGACTGCAGATGCAATGTAACTAGCCACCTCACACTCCTGCTGCTATGTCTTCCCTGCCATGATGGGTTGTATCCTCTAAACTGTGAGCTCAAATACCCCCATCCCTTCTTAAATTGCTTCTGGTTGGGTATTTAATTTTAGCAATGAAGAAAGTAGCTAATACAAATTTTGTGATTAATTGCCCCCATCATTTACACAGCCAGATATGGGAATCTTTTGTTAAGTGGACTGCTACATGCCCTCCCCTCCTCCTCAAACCTCTCCTGTATCTCCAGGATGTCAGGGTCATTAAGATATGACAATATATAAAATGTAGTATGAGGCATGACAGGAAGGTTTGAACTGTCTCTATTATTTTCACTTGCTTATTCAAAAATATTTTCTGAGCACTTATGACTAATTAGGCACTGTGTCATGTGCAGGGGGGACAGCCTTAATAACCATGACAGAATAAAGCCTTACTAGCATGCAGCTTACATCTCAGTGGGCAGAGCAACAAGTAGTCAACAAACCTTGTAATTTGATAACTGCTATGAAGGAAATAATTATAATAGTGATACAGAAAGCGGCTGGAGGCTGAGAGGATGTTGTTTCAGCGTGATGGTCAACAGAGGTTTCTTTGCCGCTCCATCCTTTGAGTGAAAGCAACTGTTGGTGTGGAGAGCTGGAAATGCATATCATTCCATGCCAAAGTGATGAGAACCAAGACCACAGAGAACAGTAGCCCTTTCGATGAAAGGAAAGAAGGTGAATGTGGCCTAAGCATGACAAGGGATGAGGGGAAAGAGATAGATAGGGAAAAAACAAACATGTAGGGCTATCTAATTCTTTAGAAACTGTTCATTCTTTGGCTCCAAGCAAATTTTGAGATTCTATATAGTACTAATTTTGGTTAGGATGAATATGAAGAATTTTCTGTGTCTGTTCCTGAATACAAATTTGCAGTCCTGTTCTGATGTGACACTTCAACTGTGATCCCACTTCTCCTTACTCAAATTTAACAGGGAAGACACAGAAATGAAGATTAATCTACATACTGACCCTACTACGGTACTACAGACTGAAGGAGGATGGATTTCTGGCTGAAACTCTAGTGTAGGAAGGAAGGATGTTTTTGAATGTGAATATCAGGATCAAAGCCTGATGAGCTGGGAAGGGACTATAAAAGCAAAGGCGAAGTCCTCAGGGGTTGAAGGGCCAGAGGACATTCCGCTACTTGAGCTGAGTTTTGTTCATTTGCTGGTGTTTTTAGGGTTTGGGAGGACTTGTCCCAGTGGTCAATGTCAGTACCTCTGGGCTGTGAGCAAATGTGGAGATGACTAGAGTACATTTAGAGGATTGGGATGTTTTATTTCTCAAGGGTCCTCTCCAAATCACACAGACATGTCTTTCACCCACCTCTGCCAACACCCTAGCAGTGCTAATACATGTTAATTCAGTTCTATGTTAATTCTAAAGCATCCTTCAACTTGCCAGGACTTTCTGATAAGAATTCTTCTTATGCTCTGTGCCATTTGCTTTGCTTCCATTTCTTATTTGCAAATTTTAATTTTTCTATTTTTATTTATTCCCAAAGATGGCTGAACAACATCCAGTAGTGCCTACATATATATGTATATATATTTATATGTATATGTATATATATAAAATAAAACATGAGCACAAGTTTGCAAAGTTGCCTATACTGGAAGTTTATATAAGGAAACTTCACTTCTATGGCAAAGTGTGTGTTAGCTTCACATCAAGGTTACATTCAAATCCCCTGAGACAAATCTCTCCAGTGAATAATGAATCTAAGAATTCCTGAGTTCCATATAGTAGTCCTATCCCAATCCTGCTGTGCTCACCGATGTGCATAAGTACAAGAGCTTTTCTGTACCTCCTGATGCTTCACCTTTGCCGTGACGCCCATCAGTTTCTCTAAGACCACGTGCTTGGGCCTCTGCAGTGATTCACATGCTGAGCTCAACTGAGGTTGAGATAGGAGCCGCCTCTGACAGACACCATTATTACTGAGCAATCCATCACCGGCCTCACTCCCGTTCGGAGATGTGTCTCTTTATCTCTCAGCTCTCCGTAGCACCATTTCTCATTTCCCTGTGCGTTTGCTCATCACATCTTTAATTGATCTCCTCAAGATTCCTTTCATGCTCCTCACATCGTTGACATTTCTAGGTGACCTGCTTCTTCATACACTTAGCAGTCTATGCAGCTTGATAGACTCAATGAATCTGTATTTCACTGTGGAAATGTATCTCCAGATGAAGGAGTAAGGAATGTAAACTAGATCTTAGTTTTTAATAATTGAAGTGTTTGAAGGCACGAAAGTCTTGATAAAATTAGAATTATTTTGGTTTAAAATTATTTCTAAATTTACTTCCTTTCTTCATCAATGAGGTAAACATAACATAAATATGAGCAATAAAGATGCCCATTTAAGGGGGCGGGGGAGATGCTCGGTGGGTCAAATGATTGCTCTGCTAGCATGAGGACCTGAGTTTGTATCCCCAGCATCCTTGTAAAAGTTAGGTGTGGAGGCATGTCCCTGGCAGCCAGCTCTGGGGTTGTAGAGTCCTGAGAGTTCATTGTCCAGCCAGTCTAGTCAAAGTAGGAAGTTTCAGGGTCAGGGATAGACCCTGTCTCAAAAAAACATAATAATAATAAAATGAGGCAGAGGGCCACAGAGATGGCTCAGTGGGTAAAAGTGTTCCCTAAGCAACCTGAGTTCAGATCCCTGAAACTCATGTAAAAAGCCAGACATGGTAGCATGTATCTGTAATCCCAGCATCCCTAGAGCCAAGATGGGAGACAAAGACAGGAGAATTGTCTGGAAACCAGCTGGCCAGCCTGGAGTGCCAAGCACAGTGGCAGAAACAAGAGTGGCCTTCCTTAAATCAACACACTCACACCATGGCAGGCAGTAACAGTCACACACACACACACACACACACACACACACCCGGGTTTGAATTATTCTAAATTATTTTTTGTCAAGACAGTTTGTCAGCAGAATAAACGGGAACCAAAGAAAACACAAAAAGCAAACTAGGTTTCAGAAGAAGGGGAGGGATGTTTTTCTTGCCTTGTTTATTTGGCTAAAGTATATGTTTGTGAGGAGTATTGATTTTGATGTGAGGAACCATCTGTGCAGTATCAGTGAGGTTATTATATCATTTAATGACGTTACTGAAGGTCAGTGGGTAAGAGCATACAACCCGGGTTAACTTAGTTGTTTTGTCCTCTTCTCTAAGCTAAACACTGCAGAAGCAAAGTGGTTTAAATGAGCAAATGGATATTTTTCTGGTGTTTCCAGACACATTTCATAAAATAAACCCAAATCCATTTTGAAGAGAGGTCAACCAGTGGGTATTTTGCAGGGTGAGCAGTGTTTTCCTCCTGGAAACTTGGGAACATCTGCTGAGAAGAATCAGAGGTCTCAAACAAGTCAACCTCCCTCATTTGAAGAGCATCAGTTAGAGTGGAGAGTTCAAAGGAACAACAACAGAACACTCTTCGGAAATCACAGGGCATTTGCTGTCCCATAGGAGAGTGCCTCTAAGTCCCTGGGGTTTGCTGAGCTGAAGAATAGGGAACAAAAGGATTGCTCCTGCCAGGATCGATCTCCTTTTCAAAAACACATATATTAATATGAGTTTAGATATCAGCCATAGCAGCAACAGACTTCTCAGAAGCATATTAGTGAGCAAGAACCAAAAACTATAGAGGTACATTTTAGTTACTGTCTTATATGAACATATGTGACCTTGACTAGCTGACACAAATACCATTTTCAACAGAACCACAAAACTCCATAGGTTAAATTCAAGGGAAGGTGAATAAACAGAAAACAGCAATCTGGGTCATTTAAACACCCACTAGCATTTTGTCTACACTAAAGTAGAACAAAACTGCAGGCGCTCAGAGATAAACATTACCCCAAAGTACGTTTGCTGCAAAACGATTTTAGGAAGAAGATAAAATCTATTCTCAAGGAGATAAAAAGTGGACAGGATATCTATTAAATAAGATGAATAAAACAAGTCCAGGGCAAAATAAAAACAAAATGAAATCCATAGTAGACCAAGTGAAGTCACTGTTGGAAACAGCTATGAACAGGTTATATTGATAAGATGCCCCAGAGTGCTGTGGAAAGAGTGTGAGAGCTGAGATCTGAGTTGCTTGGATTGAAATTGGTTCAGCTACTTATTTATTGTATGATCGTGAGAAGAATCCCACAACTGCCCTATTTCTTCATATGTAAAAGGAATTGGTAAGAAACATGCCCCTGCACTGCCTTGAGGGGTTGAAGAACAGGGTGTCAGGGTATAGTAAGGTGATCAGGGGAACTTCTGCTTTGAAACAGGAATCTGCTATGGAATCTCTTCTTAGCACATAGTAAGCACTTTCACACAACTATAGCCAAAACCGTGAAAATGAAGACGTCCTGGCAAGATGGTGAATCCACAAAAGAAGAGGAAAGTAGCCACCATACTCTGGCTACTGAAGAATAAACATAAATATTTAAAACTTCTTGGAAACATGATGATCAAGAAGAGGAGGTCCAGAAATGTATAAATGACAACCTTCCCGGAAGCACGTGGACAAAATGGGTGTTAGCGTTAGCACCACCGTGGTGGCTGCCCTTGATTGTCAACTTGACAAACACCATGGAAACGAATCCCTGTGTGTTGCTTCCAGGGACTTTTTAGATCTGATTAACTGAGGAGGGAAGATGAACCCCAAGTGTGAGTGGAACCACTCATGAGCTGAGACCCATGACTGAGTAAAGGAGAATGTGAGCTCAGAAGCAGCCTGATCTCTCTCAGCTTCTGGACTGTGACCAGCTGCCTCATGCTGCTGCTGTCCCCTCCCCACCATAGTGCACCGTACCCTGGAACTCAGAGTCAAAGTGAACTCTTCCTCCCTTAGGCTGTTTTTGTCTGGTATTTTTTCATGGGAATGAGACAAGGAATATGACCCAAACATAACACCTAGGTTTAGGAATTATTGTGGATTAGTTTGACCAGCAGTGAGCCCAAGTTTGAGTTCTCCACTTCTCTTTCTGTGTCTTCTACCTGACCTTAACAAAGTGTTTTTCTCTGCATTTACTGAACAGCACAGGAAATATGGTATGGGAAATAGACGAGGAATTCATTACAGAAATTTTTAATAGAGCTTTACAAGAGAAGAAGTTACTTTATTGACTCCAGCTGACCCTAGAATAGCCATTAAAATCACAACAGATGTTAATCAACTTATGTCCACACATTGATTACAGTATTTATGGGATATGTGTCTTAACATTACTTTAAACAGCAAATGCTTGCATCCACATACATTATCCTGGGTTGGGGCATGGAAGAATAGATAATTTAAGATTAAAGCTATGTGTTTTTAGTTTCTGTTGTAAAAGCTGATTGCATGAGATATGCAATGCATCATAAAATTGGTTGCATTGTTCTCTTAGAGGCAGGTGAACTTCAAGTAAGCTGAGTACACAGAAGGACGTCAGGCTAAGTGCATAGTCGTAAGAGATCTCAGGGCTTATTAACTTGACTGCAAGGTACAGCAGAAGGTCAACCTCTTTGGGATCAAGAGATGTTTTCAGAAAAATGTATCTGCACAGTATTCCAGAACGTTTGTATGGATTAACTCTTCAGATAAACATGACATCTGCAAAAACACTCATGAATATTCATATATGTATGTGTATATATACATATATGTGTATGTGTATATCTATATCTATATATATCCATATATATAGATATATAAATTTAGTAGGAAAGGAAAAAAGAAAGAAAATTAACTATTCAAAAGAACTTTTAATCCTGGACCCTGGGGTCCCAGGACAGTAAGACCATGAAAGTAACTTCTTGTCAGAAAGTTTTAAAATGAAACATTCTAATATAAAACAATCTAAAATAATCTAATTTGATATTTACATGAGGAGTGATGGTATGGATTAGGGTTAGGGTTACCATTATATTTCTAAAAGAGCAGAAAACTTGATATGTNCAGTGAAAACACTGACATTCATTATCATCCATTATTCCTGAATGTGATCTGAGGCATTCCCGACAGTGCTGTCAATGTGTGATGCCATAGAATGCACGGTGCAAAGTACAGTTGTGTGTTCTGTGCTCATAACCATGGCCGCAGGGAAGTCAGCTCAGAATCAGTGACAATGGCCAGCAAGTGTCTCAGATTCTTATGCCTTTGGCATTGAATTAATCATTGGTCACTGGGTGTTCAAGAAACCCTTTATGTTGTGCCGAATTTTTAATGATTTCTGCCCCCCCTCCCACCCACACACACATTCAGTTATGCATCTCAGGATCCTAGAACACACTCTATAAGTCACCAGTGTAGCAACTCTATTTAATCTATAATCTATTTAATCTCTATAGCTATAGCCAACAGGCTGGGGATAAGGACCCCTGGTCATTTTTCATAGCTAGAATGGCAACCAAGGGACTGTTGATTCAGCTCCACTCAAGCCTGAAAGAAGTCAGGGTTTTTACAAACAAGTTAAAAGCAAGGATTCTTTAAAGTATAAATGATTTATGTCAACACTGTCAAAGGGTTAGAAAAACATTAACATTTGGCTTTGACTTACCATGTTAGGATTTAAAAAACAAATATTTACAGGCAATAAGTAGATTGATTTGTAGCAATAACAAGCACACTTGAAGAAATTATCCACTGTTCTTCAGTGGCTGAGTCCCACTTCCTTGTGTTTCTTAAGTCCCCAGGCAATCTGAATACATGTAGTTTCTAGTTTATAAATAATGTTAAAACCTTAATCAAATCTACTTTTCAAAAGCACCCCTTTTATCTAAATGTTCAATCCTATATTCCCATTTTAGTAAAATCTGGAGTCTACATTTTTAAAAGCAAAGCATCTCTGGTTAAAAACTTAAAAGAGGCAGTGGAGAAAATATGCCCTCCTTTCCAGAAAGTTGCTATGGAAAAAAATCTTAAAAGTTTATTTTAGGATAGATCTGAGATACACACTAACATCAAACTGATGGCATCGCCCTTCCTGAGCCATGGACGTGCCCACGTGCGTGGTACTTTCATGTCAAACTTCTTACAACTGTACTCAGTTTGGTTGATACGGTGAAGTTTGATATTTCCATGGCATTTCTCACTTTAAATGTCTTCAACCTTTTTAAACTTTCATACATGGAGATCTGGGGGAAGGTTTTGTTATTAGAAGCTAAAGCAAAAGAGAAGATTTTATATACTATGCCTTCTGTAACCTTGTGGTTGCCTGAGTTTGGGTCCCAGACCTGCCACTTGAGACCCAGTGAGCTCTCTGAAAGGAACCCGCACTTCCAGACTTTCTGCCTAGCCTTTCATTTGCCACGCCCTCCCGGTTTAGCTCTCCTTAGTTTTTACTCTGTGCTTTTTGGCCTGTTTTTATTTTCCAGACTAGCAAAATTATTTTCTTTTGTGACTGTCTTCTCTTTCAATTTATCCATTGATTTTTTTCTTTGTTATTTTGAGACAGGGTTTCTCTGCATAGCCTTGGCTGTCCTGGAACTCACTATGTAGAGTGGGCTAGCCTTGAACTCAAAAGACTTGCCTGCCTCTGCCTTCCAAGTGCTGGGATTAAAGGTGTGCACCACTATAGCCCAGCTGCCGATTGAATTAAAAACATTTTTTTGAGACGTGTAGCCCAGGCTGCCCTTAAATTGGTAATTTTGAGGATGACTTGTGGTTCCTCTTCTGAGTACTGGGGTTACAGGCATACACCACCACATCTGGTTTTTATGGTGTTGGAAATTGGTTCCTGGGTCTTGTGCATGTTAGGCAAGCACTATACCAACTGAGCTACAATCCCAGTTCCTATCTAAATTTTAAATTGCTTATCATATATATATAATTGTGCATCTAATTTAATGATTATTATATTAGAAGTTAGTTTAATTAAGTGATTATATGATAAATTTATTACAATCACTTAAATGTATACACATTTTCTTTAGAAAGCCTATTTTGTACCCTAATTTGTCTCTGAGGTTTATTTGAATGTATTTGTGTTCACACTTCTTTATCAAAGAGAATCCATTATTCTACAAGACCAATTTGGCCATCCTTATATTTTTGGTTTGAAATTTTTGAGGCTCAGAGAGTGGGAGAGAATCTTTGCCAATTCTACATTTGATACAGGATTACTAGCCAAAATATTTAAAGAACTCCCAAAAAGCAGAGTCAAGAAAACAGGAGACCCAATTTAAAAAGTGGGCTATGGGATCGGGATCCGTCCCTGGTGCAGGGCCTGACTTTTTGGAGCCCAGTGCCTGTGGTGGGACACCTGGCATAGTCTTGGCGCAGGGAGGAGGGTCTTGTCCTGCCTTGGCTGAGAGTGCCAGACTCCAGGGACTCACCATGGGAGACCTCGTATTGGAGGAGGTGGGAGTGGGGGTGCGTTG
>LZPO01066722.1:19695-36562 GCA_001675575.1 Neotoma lepida
AAAAACCCAGAGGAGATACACAAACCAACAGATTCAAAAAACACAGAAACATAGGAAAATGAAAAGGCAAGGCAATATAACTCCATAGTGCTGAACATACAGACACGGCCATGAGTAAAATGCCAGGTGACAATGTTAAAACTTTCCTAGGAAAAAGTATCAGTGACCTGAAAGAGCAGACAAACAAGCAGATTAATTGAATACAGACCCTAGAGAGGAAAATCAGCAACAGGGGGAAATGAATGATGAAACAAGAGCAGCATGGAAAAGACTTCAGCAAGAAAATGAGTTGTGTTTTTTTTTCTTAGAAAAATGTTAAAATAAAAAACTCGAGTCAAATTACGTGGAGGGGATGGAGAGATGATTCAGCATATAAGACCAAATACTACTGTCGAAAATCTGAGTTGAGGTCTCAGTACCCATGTCAGATCACAACCTTTTGTAACTCCAAGTCCACAGGACCCAATATCTTTGGGCATTGCACTCAAACACATATACACTTATAGTATTAGGGTTCTCTTGAGGAACAGAACTTATAGAATGAACATATATATGTTTGATGGATGAACGTATCTATGGTTTATTAAAGTGGTTTAAGAGCTGAGTTCCAACTAGTCCAACAATGTCTGTCTACCAATGAAAGGTCCAAGAATCCAGGAGCTGTTCAGCTTATGAGGCTGGATGTCTCAGTACATGCCAGAATCCTGAAGAAGTAGGCTCTAATACCAGAGAAGGAATGAACTTGCCAGCAAGAGCAAGGGCAAGCAGGCAGAGAGCAAGCCCTTCTTTCTTCCATGTCTTTTAGATAGGCTGCTACCAGGAAGTGGGGCCCAGATTAAAATTGTATCTTCCTACCTCAAGAGACTTAGATTAAAAGTGGGTCTTCCAACCCCAAGTGATTTAATTAAGGAAAAACCCTCACAGGTGCATNCAGTCATGTGGTTTTAGTTAATTCCAGTTGTAGTCAAGTTGACAACCAAGAATATCNGTCACACTTATTTAGAGGTAAAAATAAAATCTGGGCCTGGAGAGATGACTCANCAGTTTAGTGTACTTGCTGCTCTTACAGAGGATCTGGGTTCCAGTCCCAGCACCCACATGTAGGCTTAAAATCATCCATAATTCCAATTCCATGGGATCCAACTCCCTCTTCCATCCTCCATGGGCACCATGTGTACATACATGCTAGCAAAACATTCATGCACACGAAATAAATGAAACTAAGGTTGTTTTTTATACTAAAAATAAAATCTAAATCAAAACAAACAAAAAGACAGCANAGAAAGTGACTCCAACAAAGCAGAAGTAAAGAGTACCATCAAGAGAGCATAGAGTTGATGGAAGATAGTGTTCAAATATCAGTAAGGAAACACAACATCCAAGAACTCTGAAATATGATCAAAAGACCAAACCTAAGAGTCCATAAGATAGAGGAAGGAGCTGAGATAACTTGTAAAAGCAGAGAGAACCAACTTAAGGAAATTATGGCAGAAATTTCTTCAATCTAGAGAAGAAAGAAAGGAAGATTCAAATACAAGAAAGCCTATAAAATACAAAATAGACATAACCAGAGAAGAACTTTTACATTTTTGTAGTCAAAATGTCAGAAATATAAAGCAAACAAACAATATTAAAAGCTATGAGACAGTGATGCAAACTCACCTACTATCTTCTTTAAGGTTTCTATTGCTGTGATGAAACACCAAGACCAAAAAGCAAACTAGGGAAGAAAGGGTTTATTTGGCTTACACTTCCACATCATTGTTTGTAGTGATTATATTGTGTTCCCCAAATATTGTGTCCCCTAATAAAACTTATCTGGGGTCAGAGAACAGAACAACGACTAGATAGACATAGAGGCCAGAAAATGGTGGCACACACGCCTTTAATCCTAGCATTCCAGAGGCAGAGATCCATCCAGATCTCTGTGGGTTCAAGGCCACACTGGAAACAGAGCCAGACATGATGGCACATACCTTTAATCCCAACACTCGAGATCTCATGTCTTTCTTGGAAAAGACACATGCCTCTAATCCCAGAAAGTAATGGCAGGAAGCAGAAAGGTATATAAGTTGTGAGGACCAGAAACTAGAAGCCTCTTAAGCTTTGAGGCTTTTAGCAGCAGTTCCCTGAGATCCATTAGGGTGAGGACTCAGAAGCCTACAGTGAGGAAACAAGATCAGCTGAGGAGTTGGTGAGGTGAGGTTGACTGTAGCTTGTTCTGTCTCTCTGAATTTACCCCAATAGCTGGCACTGAGTATTTTATTAATAAGACCATTTAAGATTCATCATTACAATTGTTCATCATCAAAGGAAGACAGGACAGGAACTCAAACGGGGCAGGAATCTGGAGGCAGGAGCAGATACAGAGGCCATGGAGGGGTGCTGCTTACTGGCTTGCTCCCCATGACTTGTTCAGCCTGATTTCTTATAGAACTCAGGACCACCAGCCCAGTGGTGGCCCCATCCACAATGGACTGGGCCCTCCCACATTAATTGCTAATTAAGAAAATGCCCTACATACCCTTGGCTACACATTGATCTTATGGAGCATTTTCTCAATTGAGGCCCTGTCCTCTTAGAAGTTTGTGTCAAGTTGACNTAAAAGTAGCCAGCATACCTACAAAGGCAGAAATAATCAGAATAACCGGTCTCTTGTCACCAACCCTCAAAGCCATGGAAGAAAGTTTGTAGTAATGAAGGCTTACGTTGAAAAAGTTTTGTTTAAGTTTTCTAATAAGGCACCTCAGGTTCTTAAAAACAAAGAGACAAATGAAACAATCCTAAAGACAGCAGATGTCAAGAAATAATAAAGATAAGCGAGAAATGAATGAAATAAAGACTGAAAGAACAATGTGCAGAATAGATCAATGAGTTGGTTCTTTGAAAATGTCCTAGCCAAATTAACCAANAGAAAGAGAAGACCCAACTTAGTCAAATTAGAGATAAAAAAGGTGAGGTTACTTCAGATTTCAGTGAAATGTAGAGTCAGTAGGAAGTACTTTGAAACTCACATCCAAAGACAAAAACTGAAATCTCTAGAAGAAATTGATAAATTTCTATACAAATATGACCCATTATAATTAAGCCAAGAAGATATAAATACCCTAAACAGATCCACAGAAATAAAAACAATTGAAGCAGTAATAAAAAGTCACCCAACACACAGATGCAGATGGATTCACTACTAAATTCTAAAAAGCTTCAAAGGAAAAGTTAACACCAAATGCTTCTCAAAATGGTTCTATAAAATAGAAAGGGAAAAACTGCCAAAGTTATTCCATGAAACCAACATTACACTGATACCAAAACTGGGTAAGACATAGCAAAGAATGAAAACTGTAGAACAATTTCCCCAGTTGAACATAAGTGTAAAAATACTCAATAAAATTCTTGCAAATTAAATTCAAGAATGCACTAAGAAGACCTTATACCATGACGAAACTGATTTCATTCCAGGGTTGCAGAGTTGATAAAGCATACCCAAATCAATAAGTGTAATTCAGCACATGAATAGATTTAAAGACAGAAAAGGTCTTTGTCCTCAACAAAGCTCAACATCCCTTAATGATAAAATACCTGAATGAATTAGGAAGAGAAGGGGCATACCCCATCATAATAAAAGCTATATATGACAAATCTATAGAAAACATTATTTTAAATGGGGGAAACAGAACATTCTATCTAAAATTTAGAGTGAGACAAGTGTACTNACTCTCTCTACTCTTATTCAACATAGGCTTGAATCTTAGCTTCAAGAATAAGACAAGAAAAAAGGCAGAGGGACAAGTGAGAAAGAGAGAAGTCAAATTATTCCTATTTGCAGATGATATTATACTCCAATCAAAACACCTGAAAGAGTCCACCAGAAAACTCTTGCCCATATAAACACTTTGAGCAGAGTAGCAGAATACAAAGTCAACACACAAAATTCAGTAGCTTTTCTATATATCAATAGTGAACTCACTGTCAAAGAAATCAGGGTGGGAGGAATCCCATTTGCAATAGTTTCAAAAAATACCTAGGGATTAAACCAAAACAAGAAAGTGAAATACCTCTAAAATGAAAACTTTAAGGCAATGAAGAAAGAAATTGAAGACATGAGAAAACAAAGACTTCCTGTGTAGGAGGATCAACAGAATTAATATTATGAAAGTAGCTACATTACCAAAAGCAANCTACACACATAATGCAATCTCCATCAAAAGTTCAATGACATTTTTCATAGAAGTAGAAAAAGAAAACCCTAAAATTCATACAGAATCACAAAAGACCCTGAATAGCTAAAGCGATTCCTTTTTTAAAATTTAGTATTTTCAAGTGCTTGGGTATTTTGCCTTGCACATACATCTGTGCACCATGCATGCTTGGTACTAACAGGAGCCAGAAGAGGGTGTCAGATACCATTGGAACTGAAGTAATAGGTGGTTTTGAGTCATCATGTGGGTCTAGTAAACAAAACTGTGTCCTCTGGAAGAGTGGCTAGTGCCCTTAACTGCTGGACCATCATTGTAGCCCCTACAGCAATCCTTAACAGAAAGACCAATGCAGCCAGTAGTGGCACATGCCTTTAATCTCAGCACTTGGGGTACAGAAGCAGGCAGTTCTCTGTGGAATTCAGGGCCAGCCTGGTCTATATAGTGAGTTCTGAGGAAGCCAGAGCTACATAGTAAGATCCTGTCTCAAAAAAAAAGAGTAATGCTTGTAATATCATAATACCAATCTCAAACTATACCTTACAGAGACATAGTAACAAAACCAGAATGATACAGGCACAAAAACAGACATGTAGAGCAGTGGAATAGAATAGCTGACCCAGAAATAAACCCGCTGTGCTGGTTTAAATAAGAATAGCCAATGCAGGTTCATGTAGTTGAATTCTTAGTCATCAAGGAGCAGCGTTAATTGAGAAGGTTAGGAGGTATGGCCTTGTTGGAGGAAGTGTGTCACTGGGGGTCGGTTTTAAGGTTTCAAAGATTCCTGCAGCCTGAAGATCCAGATGTAAAACTCTCAGCTACTCTGCCTACGTGCCACCATGCTCTCTGCCATGACAATGATGGACCAAACCTCTGAAACTGTAAGAGAGCCCCAATGAATTACTTTCTTTTATAAGTGTTGCTGTTTTCATGGTGTCTGNTCATATCAACAGAACACAAACTAAGACAGAGGTTGGAACCAGAGAGTGGGGCATTGCTGTTACAGGCCTGACAATGCTGCTTGTTGGTGGAATGTGGACTTTTGGACTTTGGGTTAGAAAAGCAGTTGGATACTTTAAGTTAGGCTTAATGGGTCATACTAGTAGGAGCATGGAAGACAAGGCTGAGGGTAATTTGAACTGTGGGGGTCCAGCTCAAGAAATTTCAGATAGAAAGTGGCCTAGAGATCATTCTTGTGATATTTTGGCAAAGAATGTGGCNGCTATTTGGCCTTGTCTGAAAAATCTTC
This sequence comes from Neotoma lepida, assembly GCA_001675575.1. Lineage (NCBI taxonomy): Eukaryota > Metazoa > Chordata > Mammalia > Rodentia > Cricetidae > Neotoma > Neotoma lepida. Next base: position 25,141 of record LZPO01066722.1, read on the forward strand.
GAGAGGATAAATTGAAGAGTATTGGATTAATGGCATTAGCAGAGGACATTTCAAGACAGCTTAGTATTGTCTGTGTCATGTAGCTATTAGTGGCCACTCTTATGTGGGTCTATAATGAAAAATAACAAGCTGAGCAAGGAAAAATACAAACTATACAGTTTGAAAAGAAAGGGAGAACCAGGAGATGTAATGTTGCAGCCAAGTCCAGTACTCAAGGAGATAAAAAAGCTTAAAAGTCTGATGTTAAATGGAATAAAGGGAGTGGTGACCTCAGGAAAAGACCCCCACCCAACTACGCTTCCAACTTGTAAAAAGGAATTAAAGAAAAACTTCAGCAGTGAAGGAAAACAGTGAAAACAGAAAGCCGATGCAAATGTATTTGAAAGAGGTGTCCATGTTCGAGACCCAGCAAGCACCAGAACTTGGCAACTTCAGCCACATGGTTCTGGGTTTGGAGCCAAGGATACAAGAAAGGGGTTGTGGAATCTCCCTCTGCAGCTAAGGAAAGCCACTGAAATCAGGCGTATATCAGGTNTGTGCCTACATTGGCCCCAGTGTCTTTATCTGCTGATCCATCTCACCAGCCATGAAGCACAGTCTTCTTTAAAACTTCATAACTTTGTCTAGCATGAGCTCTTTCAACTTCAACAGAAGGCACTTTTTCAGATGTAGTGACTCATGCCTATAATCCCAAGCTACATATCAACTTCAAAAGAAGGTGATTTATGGGACTTTACTTTTTTATGGTGTTTCTGTTTGTTTGTTTTTACAAATGATTCATCAGCCNGGACATAGGTATCATTATTTCAAAATACATTTGGCCATTCTATAATTGACTCTGGATTGTTATATTATCAACTTGGAGAACAACAAGAGTTAACTTAGAAACCAAAACAAACAACATACAAAATACAATGTCTCAACTAGCTGTTGACCCAAGTGAGATAAGAATACTAATTTTCCTGCTATATTTTAGATATCATCTTACTACAAAATAAACTTAAGTCCTATATGTATGTCTGGATGCGGAGGATATTTTTGAACAAAGTTAAAGGTAATAGAGACTGGCAGTTTTTTTAATGACAGTGAAAGGGTTTGTCTGAGATTGCAAAAGTGACCCTCAACATTTTACTCCCCTCCCCAAATGCAAACTTTGTTGTTTCTTCTGTTAACACCTGTGGGGTGCAGGGGTAGATGATTCTAGTAGAGTGGGTTATTCTGAGAGTTTTTCATTTTGTGTTGGTTTTTTATATTTTAGCATTTTTAATGTTACAAAGGAACATAGGAAAAGACAGGTTGAGGAAAACTATTAGTAGAATCTGATCCCTATGGATAGAAGCGATGGTTCAGAGAAGATCCAGAGAACTGAGAACAGGTCTGCTCTGACTGAGATAATGTGACAAGTGAGGATGAAGGTGGTATGCTTGGTGGCTAGCCAAGATATTGAGAAAATTCTTTATTGGTTTTTATACTTTTTTATGAACAAGGGGGGATATAAATTAAGAGCAGAAAGGCTGGGGGGGTTGGGAAAGATGGCTAGATGACCTCACTATGAAGACTAGTATCCAGGCTACATGATGACTCAGCTGCCTTTGGGTGCTATGAGTCTGCAGCACCAAGTTTCACACTTTTTGATTCTTAAGTAGCCCTTATGAAAAACATGATGTCTAGAAAGAGTTTCCAGTTGGGCCAATAGTAATAATAGGGCCAAAGAACGAGGAGTACAGGCAAGGGAGTGCCTCAGGAGTGTCACAGGACTTTCCTTGGGAGACATAAAAGGAATGGCTATTCACATTGAAGAAAGGGAGCAGAGAGACCAAAGAAAACCTCCACCAAGTCCAGCTTGGTGAAATAAATGATGATATTGGTTTTACCTATGGGATCATGAGTAACTTGTGAACAGTGACAGTACAGAAGAGTCCCACTTCCAAGCATTTTTTAAAACCTCTTATGTACTTTAGTATATCTAAGATTATGGCTGAGGCAGGAGTGAGTGATGGTTGGAATATTAAANAAGGGTGTTATGGAGGTTTGTGATCCTTTCTCCTCCCTTTGAGAGGGAATNGTAACAATCTCTCTCCCATAGGCCTTGCTACTTGCTATATAGGTCTTGCTATATAGGCAGATTTCTTTTCTGACTGCCAGTTCCCAAATAACCTGCACGGAGACTTAATATTAATTGTAAATGCTTGGCCAATAACTCAGGCTTGTTATTAGCTAACTCTTACATTTAAATTAATCCATATTTCTTATCTATGCTTTGATTTGTGGCTTTTTACCTTTTCTCAGTACAGTATGCTTCTCTCTGTGTCTGCTGACATCTCCTCTGACTCTACCCTCCTTCCCAGCGTTCTCTGTGTCTGGCTGTCCCCCCTACCCACCAGTCTAGCTAACCACCAGTCAGCTTTTTATTAAATCTGTCCAAGTGACAAATATTCACAGTGTACAAAAGGACTATTCCACAACATTCGTCTGTTGGTTTCATTGCCATGACTGTGTGGTCAAGGCCTCCCAGAGGTCACCTCAGCCACTCTGCTTCATGATGGCATTCATCGTGTCAAACCTGAAGGAAACAGATCACACACTGAAGTTAAGCAACAGTGAAAGTCAATGGAGTTGAATTTTCAGATAACAGGGCATCCTGGTGACTCACAGCAGTCATACAAAGAGGTCAAGTCTCATTAAGGCTTTGTGCTTTGTCCAAAGACATCCAGTGGATGTGTTGTAGATCTAGTATTTTGTGCTTTGTCTTTGTGCTTTGTCCAAAGACATCCAGTGGATGCATTGTAGATCTCTCAAATGGTGGTGACAAACACCACTTGGTGGCTGTTGATGCTTTATGGCTTGAATCTGGAATTTCCCCACACAAGCTCACATTCTGAATGCTCAGTCTCTAGTTTGCTTCACTAATTTCAAAACCGTGGGAGGCAGGCCCTGGCTGGCAGAAGTGGCTAGGGGTGGGCCTTAGAAGGTTATGCATGCTTCTGGTTTTGGCCTGCATGTCTGCTGCATGGTCCATTCCATGTGAAAATCCCTGCATGCTCTTCATGCTCCTGGCCCATGGATAGAACCACTATGCCCTGCCTCCTCACCACTATAGACTGCACCATATGAAACCAAACCCAAGTAAATGTTTCATCCCCTTACACTGTTTTGCAGTATGTTTTCACAACCATAAGGAAAGTAGGCAGTCTTGTCTAGTTATTTGGCAGAGAGGCAGTTGGAAGTATAGAAACACTTTTCACCCTAATTTAGTTGCATCACTGCAGACTCTGGGGTATTGAGAATGCATCTGCTTGCTTTTTCCCTTAACTCCGTGGGAAACACTACCTGCGATGGCCACTGCATTCAGAAACCTTGTAAAACAACCCCACAACACTCCTTCCATCTCTAGGCCTTTTCTAAGTTGTGAGTCCACCTTATTCTTTCCATCCACTTTGGCCCCCAGATCTGTTCTGGTTTCCAAGTGCTGCCATGGTAAATTACTACTAGGTTAGGCATTTGACACAAACTTTTATTTGTAGTGCCATAGGTCATAAATCCAGTATGGTGTCTCACCAGTATTAAATTATGGCATCTGAAAGGCTGAGTTACTTTCTGGAGGCCCTAAAGAAAGAAACATTTTCTTGCTTATTTTGGTTAATGGTGGAATTTAATTTTCAGGGATATAAGCCTTATTTATGTCCCACACCCTTGAACAGTTAGCTGAGGTCCATTCAAGCTTCTAGAGGCAGCTCATGGTCTTTGGCTCATGGCCCAGGCTGAATGTCTTGTCACATTTTGAATCTCTGCCCCAGTGTGCTTCCATTTTANNGAGCCCATATAATTAGACTAGGCTCACCTAATAATTCAAGGTAATATCCCCATTTTAATGTTCCTAGCTTACTCATGACTACAAAATTCCTTCTGCCGTGTAAGGTTCTGTAGGTCAGATACTGGACATCTTTCTGTGAGACGTTGTTTTGTCTACCACAGAATCTCACCTGCCATGTTTCATCACGTCACCTGGCTCTGGGGTTTTCTATGTTGTTTCCATATTTNAAAACGTTTCTATTAATAGAACAACATCTGACGCATTTCCCATGCTTCAAATCATTCTGCCTCCTCCACCCAAGAGTCCTGGAGGTTTGAAAGACTTTAGTTTGGGCTCTGGTCTATTGTTTTAGCACCAGTCCAAACATCACTTCACCTCTCTTCCAATCCTTTGTGTATTATTATTACTTTAATATTAGTAATATAATATTTTGTAGGGGAGGGCAGGGCCTCACTACATGGCCTTGGCTATCCTAGAGCTCATGATGTAGACCAGGCTGGCCTCAAACTCACAGAGACCCTCCCACCTAATCCTGCTTCTGAGTGGTGAGACTAAAGGCATGCATCACCATGCCTGGTCTCCAACCCTTTATAATGTGGGAAAATGCTGGTCATTTGTTATAAGGGGAAATTATTAAGGCAACTCCACATAGTTCATAGAAGATTTATTTAGGGTAACTTACAGCAAGTAATGGGGTTGGTTACAGGGTCTAGGAGAGGTGAGGTACAGTCCAGCAGTGTTCTCTGGAGAACTCTGCTTGTTCTACCATCCAGCGTCCAGGACCCAGGACCCAGGAACCAAGAGGGCTGGCACGGATGGATTTTAGGTCTTAAAGGCTCCCGTCTCGGCCCACCCCAGGGGGAGGTCCTAGGTAGGCATGGCAGTTACTGGAAGCCTCATTAGGGGTTGTGCTTCCAGGTCAAAGCTGGAACTGCTGTCCACTACATCTCCCCCTTTTGTCTAAATAAGAAAATTCTAACCTAATACAAAACTATATGCAATAGGAATGATTATCAAATATTGTCCAGGAGGAATAAGGGATAATGACTTAGACAAGATGGAACTACAACCAACACAAACAACATCAAACAAGAGACACATACTAAAATACTAAAATCCAGAGAAGTCTGGAGCATAGGTAAATGGCACATTACAGAGATCATTCCAAAAGGTGTCCTATCCTAAAGAACCTGAATCTAATACTTAGTATGTTCTAGCTAAGATACAAGAAGATTGTAACTATAACTGTTAGTCTTCAATTCCATCAAAGACCTGAGAAGGAATATAATAACACCTGAGAAATGGGAGAAGGATGCAAGCAACTTTCGGGAGTCTTGTCAGAGCAGACAGAGACAACTGGCAGCCTGGACAGTCACCTAGAATTTTCTCAGTATTGTTGGTGCATTCAAATTGGCAACAGGCCTAGCTTATCTGTCAGACCACTTTCAAAAGCAGGTTTTTTGGAAAGACTATCATACAGAGTTCAATAGTTGCTTTTCCTTGTGTCCTGCTTGTACCAAAGGGACAGTATTCATACTGTCAGCGGTCGAGGCAAGGGCAGTTATTCGCCCAATAGGCCTTTTTTTTGTGTGTGTGTGCCAAGAAGAAGACAAACTTCCAAATGGAAATGTCTCAGAAGCCCAACATTCTCTTGGGATCAGATCAGTGCTGCCAAGAGCAATTGTGTCTCACATCAACAGAATTCTAAGTTATCAAAACATTTAAATGCCATATTTTCTAGGTCTATGAAGTGTTTGACATATGTTTCTGTAAGTCTGGAGCACCTAACTAACATAACTATAGACATGACAAGCGTGAGTGACTATAACTCAGTAAGTCTTCTCTACTAAAATAATTTAAGGTCTAAGGCTTCACATAACAAGATAAACAGTCTATAAGCAGATGTACCATAAGGACAATGACCTCAAGATTGTGACAATACCCAAAATGGCTTAAACAGAGGTAGGAATGTATATATAGTGCAATATGCAATATAANAATAATCCTAAATATATATCAATATACAAATATCCTAAACAGAGGTAGAACATACATACATATGACAAATACAATTTTACATCTGTATCAATATACAAAATACTTCAAACAAAAGTAGAAATATATGTACATTATAACAAATATAGTTTTCCATTTGTATCAATATATAAATTATCTTAAATAGGAATATATAAGTAGTTTGCATTTGTATCAATATACAAGAATCAATATAGTGCAAATTATCTAAGGCTAATATTTTATTGCCTGGCTAGCTCAGTCAGTAGAGCATGGGACTCTTAATCCCAGGGTCATGGGTTCGTGCCCCATGTTGGGCACCAGATCTAGGGGGAAATTATTAAGGCAACTCCACATAGTTCATAGAAGATTTATTTAGGGTAACTTACAGAAAGTAATGGGGTTGGTTACAGAGTCCAGGAGAGGTGAGGTGCAGTCCAGCAGTGTTCTCTGGAGAACTCTGCTTGTTCTACCATCCAGCGTCCAGGATCCAGGAACCAGGAACCAAGACTGCCGGCATGGATGGATCTTAGGTCTTAAAGGCTCCCGTCTTGGTCAGCCCCAGGGAGAGGTCCTAGGTAGGCGTGGCAGTTACTGGAAGCCTCATTAGGGGTTGTGCTTCCAGGTCAAAGCTGGAACTGCTGCCCACTACAACTTGTTGTGTGACAAAACATTTCCTTGGGGGATGAAACACATATGTCTACCCACCCCAGATAGGGATCCCAAAGTATGGATATCACCAAAGTCCAACTTGGTGAACCAAGGAGTTTTATTGGGGCTACTTACAGAAATATGGATGAGGGGTTAACTTAAAAGAGCAGAAATGACTTGAAGAGAACTGCATCACAAAAGCCCACCCCAGCATGGGTGACAGTTCACAAAGCTTCAAAACCTGGAGTACACTGCACAGGCTGCAGGCAGCTCAACAGGTTGGAGAGTGTCCTTTCCAGGTGACTCTGTTTTAAACTTCTGGGCAGCTCAGGTGGTTTAAGCAGCTGGTCTGGTCTCAGCTTCCTTCTGTCTGAGGGAGGCTGTCAGCTTCTATTGTTTACTCTGGCACGGAGGGTCCTAGTGAATCTGGTTAGTTTCAGGGACTTCCTGAAGTTATTTTGAGCTGTTTACCTTCCTGCTTAAGGAGCTTTCTGTAGGATAGAATGTTTTAATCTCGGAGGAAACCTTTTTTTTCAGCTTAATATTTCATGTTTATTAGGGAAAGGGGAAAACAACTTATTTAGATGGTAAGTCCCTGTACAATCTTTTTTTTTCTTAAAAGATTTTCTATTCATTTTACATACCAACCATAGATCCCCCTCTTCTCCCTCCTCCTGCCCCTCAGCATTCCCCCTCAACCTACCTCCCATTCCTACCTCCTCTAAGGCAATGTCTCCCATGGAGAGTCCCCAGAGCCTGGTACACTCAGTTGAGCCAGGTCCAAGACCCTCCTCCCTGCGCCAAGGCTGTGCCAGGTGTCCCACCATAGGCACTGGGCTCCAAAAGGTCAGCTCATGCACCAGGGATGGATCGGGATCAATTGCCTGGGAGTCCCTAAACAGTTCAAACTAAACAACTGTCTCGAGTATCCAGAGGGCCCAGTCCAGCANCATAGGGGCTCCACAGCTATTGGTCTACAGTTCATGTGTCTCTTGGAGGAAACTTACACAGCACCACCGCTCCTTCCTTGGAAAGTTCCCACTTATCCAAATCCAGCTCAGAGCACCCCTTTCAGAAAAATCATCCCGGCACCTCCGATGCCTAGTTACAGCCCCAGACAGTGGTGTTTTGCATTAAACCCACACCGTTGTGATTTTGTATATTTCATCAACTCAGTCTTTGCTTTCCTCTGCTCCAGTCAATGTGCCATTTCCTGAGTGTGTAGCCCTCTTTGAGCAATCTCTTATCCCATACTTTCTTTTCACTAAATTCTGGTAGCTGTTAAGAGCTACATCATAGACTGTTGAGAAGATTAGAATGGTCACGTGCACATATTAAATTTGTCAATACTATTCCCAACCCCCTGCACAGTGTTAGTCTAGTTGGTGAATGTTTATGGGATGAGTAGGTTCCTTTTACTCCCACGTGGATGGTCCCTGCCAGTTACAATAAGCTACCCAGGAAGTCCCAGAGTCAGTTTCGTCTGGTGTTCCCTCTGGAGTCTCTTGTTCCTCAGGTAAAGTGGTCAGTCATATTAGAGTGGCGCGAGTTTGAGTGTGTGTGTNCAAGACCACAGGCTTCCCACGAAGAAGCCAATGAGAGACATTAAACCAGAGATGGATGGAATCCCACAACCGCTGACAATGGAAGCCAAAGATCTGCAAGCGCTTAGAATGTCACTGGGTAATCTTAAAACGAGGAGGGAGAGAGCGAGACAGATGGAAGGGAGGCAGGATCCAGAGACCTCCACAGATCATCAGTCACATATATGGGTTAAGTGCCAGGCATGGTGCAAATGAGCGCAGCACTATTTGACCACACCGACTACGAAGGTGATCTCATTTATGCAAACAAACAGACCTCTCAAGCGGGCCTTGGCCGCCTCGCTGCCCTGTGAGCTTCCATTCTGCCCATCGTGGGCAGCACCGTCCTGCACCGACCACAGAGTACTGGGGCCCTCAGAAGTGCTGATCTATCTGCTCCGCCTCTAGCTCCCGGGCCATACTGCTCTGTCTCTGCCTCCAGACCCCTCCCTAGTTGGTGGCCTTTGCTTCTCCTCCCGCCTAGCAACTCGGCTCCTCCCCACTGCCCCTTCCGCAGAGTCCCTGCCCCGGCCACGCCCCCTTCCCACCACGGCACGCCCCTGACCTCCTCCCTGCTTCGCCCCAGCAGTCTGGCCACTCCCTTAGTACACCTCCCAGCTCCGCCCCGGCCTAGAGGCTCCGCCCCTGCCTCCTCCTGGCCCCGCCCCTGGGGCGAGCTCCACTTCTCCCGCGCTGGGGCCAGCCTGGGGTTGTTAAGGGTCCTGGAGCCGAGAGCGGTCCACCCTCCAAGGAACAGCATTGCGGGACCGCCCCGCTCTTCTCTCGTCCCGGCGCCGCCGCGCCCTTCCTCCGAGTAAGTGCCTCCCTCCTAGGAGTGGAGCTCAGGGAGCCGGGGGATGGGGGTCAAAAGAATAGTGATGATAAAACCAGACGCTATTTTGGGACTTTAAAAGTGCTCCTGGGGGCTCACTTGCAGTTCGCCAAGAGTTTCAGCCCTAAGAGTGGGTGTGAGTGGACGCGTGTGGGGAGTGTAAGTGAGCGTGAGCGTGTGGGAGCGCACAGCTCGGAAAGTCCCGTAGTTTTATCGTGCCGGCGCCGCACTGTGGATCCCAGTTCCGCTGCTGGGAATCTACCGCCTGGGCTCCTGCGTTGAGCCCCTCTCTCCATCCCTCCCTTTCTTCTCTGCCCAAGTGTCCTGTCCTCCGGGTAAGCAGCCTCAAACGCTGAAGCAAAGGTTGTCTGTGTTGTTCAGGATGCCCCAGATTGCAGACTGAGATGCTGGCCTCAGATTGTTATCCAATCCTGCGTTGTAAAACCGTCAGCGACCAGAGTTTTGTTTTAAGATCGTTCAAGATCGTTAAGGAAGTTAGTTGTATGCATGTGTGCGTTTCTGAATGTCCCATGTGCTCACCCGTGGCGCCCAGCTTCTGGCACCTGCTGGGAGGACACCTGATGAGTTCCCAGGGCCTCATGGCCCAGGACTGCTGATAGACATTTTCAAGACCAGTCTGATCAAACGACTTGGACACCTGAAAGGTGTTCATTGACTCAGCAACNCCATGTTTCTAAACCGATTGATTTCCTAACTCACAGCACTAGCAACTGTAGTTTACTGCTCAGTGTTGTAACAGTAACGTCCTTGGGTTGCTTAAGTCTGAAAATTTCATCCCACTAAAAGTTATTTTTATTGAGGAGGGGGCATCAGTAACTCTCACTGCAGAGGGCATATTTCTACACAGAACGATTCCTTGATCNGTTTGCTGCTTCAAACAGGCTTATTGCGCTTGAGTTGCTGAGTCCCCATCTAGTCATAATTTCTGGTTCTCCTCCNGCTCAGTTTATTCTTGCTGTGTGTTTGCCATGGAAGTAGAATTCCCATGAAATTTCTTCCACATCTTTGTTGAAAATCCTCTTGGATGCTGGTAGGGAAACGACACTTTGAATACAAATTATTTACCGAGGTGCATGGCTAACAAAACTTTGTAGCTAAAGACAAGAAAGAACCCTAGCAGGGTGGCTTTTAAGAAGCCATTGTGCTTTGGTGGCTGCAAGTTAAGAGCTGATAAATCACTTTCAGCGCTGCTTATCACAGCGGATATTTTTATCATACATTGAATCCTGTATTACACAAAGGTGTTTCCACACACAGTTTTAACTAAAGAAACATTATACTTTGCAGTGTAAACATATGACTCCATTTCTGTTTAAGGAAAGAAATAATTATCACACTTAATTAAACACCTGGAAACATTTATTGCCACCTTGTAATTAAATCTGTCATATGCAGTTAAGTCAACAACTTATTGCTAATATTATCTTTTCTTTGGTCTTTGGGATGCTAGTTCCCTCAAAATAGATTAATCTCCTCTTCCACTACCCACCTTTGGAGTTTTTACCTGTGAACTGAGTAAATAAAATTTAGGAAAGTAGACTAACTCTTCCCTCCCTGGAAAACGTGAATAGTTTAGGTAATTAATGTTTTGTGTTTCCTGCTCACATGACAGTTGTAGGTTTTATAAGCCCTCACATCTTTCTGGATTTCCTGATTTAAGAATCATTAGTAAATCAACACGTGGAGGAATGTACCACCAAGAGTGTAGTGATCTTGCACCAATTGTAGACAACTGTCTTCGTGGGAGACTGACTCAACTGTGCCTTTTGTTCTCATGAGTTTGTGCTTACTGAGAAGAGGNGCTGTAGGGGTTGGAAATCTCATCCTTGTCATTTCTTAACTTTCTGTCCTAGTTTGCTCTCTTTAGCGGTGACACCNTGACCAAAAGTAACAAGAGGGAGGAAAAGTTTACAGGTGACAGTCCATCATTGAGGGAAGGCAAGGCAAGACCTAAAGCCGAGGCCATGAAGAAACAATGCTTAGTGGCTTGGTCCCCATGACTTGCTCAGCCTGATTTCTTAAAGAACCCAGGGCTACCTGCTCAAGGGTGGCACTGCCCACACTGGTCTGGGCCCTCCCACAATAATCAATCAAGAAAATGCCCTCCAGACTTGCCTCTAGGCCGATCTCATGGATGCTATTCCTTAGTTGAGGTTTTCTCTGGTCGGGTGAATCTATTGGGTGTTGGTCTTACCAAAATTAACCAGCACACTTTCCATTTGTGATGGTATTGTTAGATTTGGTCTCTGCCTGGGTTTTGAGCGTATGTAAGGACAGATTGTGCTTGGATTCTAAACAGAATGGCAGAATCCAGGGCTGAGCTCTCTGCACTGGCCAGGCACAGAATATTTCATGAGGTCAGCTTTTTTGCAGTTTTCATTCTGTTGAAATCAGAGGAAAGGGTATGTGCAGAGAAATGATTGCATCTAAACAGTGCTCATTAGGAAATGCCCTGTGGGGGGCGGGGAACGCGTTTGGGGGCGATTTCTTTTCTTTCTTTCTTTCTTT
>LZPO01066723.1:0-10466 GCA_001675575.1 Neotoma lepida
TTTTTTTTGTTCGTTTGTTTTGTTCTTGTGTTTTGAGATAGGGTTTCTCTGTATAACAGCCCTGGTAGTCCAGGAACTCACTTTGTAGACCAGGCTGGCATCAAACTCACAGAGATTCACCTACCTCTGCCTTCCAAGTGCTGGGATTGCATGTGCCACCACCGCTCAGCTACTTTTTTTTATTACTTTACTCCTCTCTTTAAAGACTTTATTTTTAAACTATTCATTTTTTATGACTATACCTTTTTTATTTTCTTAAGCCTACACACATTTTTCAAACATACTATAACCCACTTAGAGGCCTTTTGTCTCAATCTGTTTTTATTGTGTATGTTTAACCCTTTGTCTATATGAGCAAAAACCTTAACCCATCCCACAGTGTGCTGCTGGAGCTTATGCTGATAGATTAAGCCAGCAGGCAGTGGCTGGGAGAAGCCTCTCTGTACTATTGCCACTGTGATAGACTGCAAAAATCACCATGTGGCTTGGCTCATGGTGGATTGGCAGCCAGCTCCATTTTGTGGGCACTATGACCATGGCTGGCATGAGAGACTAGGAAGCCCAGTGTGGCTCCATTTCTGTGCATTAGTACCTTTCTAAAGCTTTCTCAGGTTTTATATGGATGTACGGGCAGAATGTTGGAGTGCCATATGTAACTGGATGGTTCTCTCCTACCCACCAGTTTCCAAATAACCACTCGGAGGCTTAATATTACCTATAAAAGCCAGCCAGTAGCTCAGGCTTATTACAAACTCTTGCATTTAAATTAACCCATTATTCTTATCTATGTTCAGCCACATGGTCCATAGCTTGTTTACTTCATCTTTTACATGTCTTGCTTCCTGGGTGGATAGCTGGTATCTGCTCAACCCTGCTCTTTTTCTCCTTGTATCTCCATTTGGCTTTCCCATCCAGATTTATTCTGCCTGGCTATAGGCCAAAACAACTTTATTATCAACAAATGAGAGAAACACATATTCACAGCATACAGGAGGACATGCCATAGCACCATGATTAGTGTACTCACAACCTAGTACAAAAATCAGCCTTAAAGTATATTATTTGTGCTTTATCAAGAATATTGACCTATAATGTATGTCTCAGTAAACAGATTTATTTATCTAATTCATTAGATATGCTCCTATGTACTTAAATTAGATATACACAAACAATGTGAAGCAACCAGCAAAAATGTATATCAATATACCTTTAACTAATGGAATTAAGAAAATGATGTTGAAGTACAAAACCAGGATTCTTTTTTTCTGAGACTCTTTTTAAGTTTAAAGGGAACCCACAAGTGACTTTCTATGCTTGATAGTCTGATTAGAACAAATTAAGACATCAATATCACAACAAAACTTTTACCAACACATGAAGTGGGAAATAACACAATAAATAGGAAATATGAAAAAAATCCAAAAAATTGAAGCCTTACAAAAAAATTATTTAAAACTTTACAAGAATAAAAAAATAAAGCTGAATACACAATAGTGTCTCTGAAGGTTCTGCATTCTAGTTCAGTCGGAAAAATTAAGCTTTGTGTAGCATTTCAATTTAATAAATTGGTACCAATTTCTGAGATTTCTAATAAAGATGAACATATTGTTGTATTTGGATTTAGAGATATATAGTGTTTTGATTATTTGGGGATGTCTTCCACTGTAAGAGGCACTTAGGGTGGCATTTATGCATGTTATTTGCCATAAGAAAATGTGCTAATGGTGATAGAGCATACATACCAAAAGAAACAGTGGGAATGCATTTGGATTTTTTTAAACATTTTAAATGTGAAGATTAAATATCATGAAATGTTCCAGAAGAATAAAATCTAATTCCACTGACCTATTGGGAGAACAATATTTAAATAATCCATATTAGAAAACATATCTCCAGTGTTTCAATGTTGTATTATACAAAATGTATTTCCCTTCAACTTCATTTTATTATCTTTTTTGTAAGATTTGCTCAGAATTCAATAAAAGATCAAGTAATCAGCATGTGTTGCATTTTGCATTTAATGCGTCATTCTCAGTAATAACACTCTTGGTATTACCTACATATAAATTAATGTCAGATTTTATCTTTGGGAATAATATAATCAAGTATTATGATTGATCATTTTATAGAGAATTATTTTTTCTGCAGTTATTTACTTGATTACTACTCGGTGACACATATTTTGACATACTCATGGGATGAGGAACATCTAACTTTTATTTTAGAAACAACTCACTTTTCAAAACCCTAAGTATGTTGGCTGTACATTCTAATAAAACAGTCTCCAGGAGAAGCATAGGATCATCCATGGACATAATAATAATTATAATGTATTTATGTAAAAATTATATTTTTATACATCAGAAAAAAAGAAGTAACATGAGAAACAGTAACATTTACATTGGAATTCAAAGAGTACATAGGAATAAATCTAACACTGCCATGGTCTCTAGGCTGAAATATTTAAACACAAGTAGGAGAAATTAAAGAAGGCAAAAGGGGTGTTCAACCCATAAGTGTGAACTGAAAACTCAGCTGTATCTCAAAAAGAGTGTTGTGCTTTTCTCTTTGTTTGTGCGGAGAATGGATGAGTTTGCTGCAAAATAACTATGACTTCTATTGAAATCCTCCTATGAGGGCGCCTCATAATCACTCCAAACAGCCTCTCTAACTTCTAAAACTTAAAAGTCAAAGACTGTGGATCATATATCCAAAGTAGCAGTGAAGTCAGTTTAAATCATGCAGAGCTATTTTTACTCTGTGTCCTAATATAATTTATGTATTGATAATTTTACTATTTAGTCTTTGAAAATTTTAAACATGTATGTAATGCATTTTAATCATATCTACCACCACTCCCTATCTCCAGCTTCCCCACCCCCCAGCACATCTACTTACAAACTCACAACTTTAAAAGAAAATAACTTACTAAACCCAATTATTGTCCTTTGCACAAAGATATAAAGTCATACACCTGGGCATGGGCTGCCTAACAGTAGCCACTACCCTCCCCAATAAACCATCAATTGTCAGTAGCTTCTCTCTTAGGTATTAGGCCCCTCCCACTCCATTTCAGAATTCTTTCTTTTGTGTTCAATACTAGTTTCATAACTTTCAACATGTATAATTTATTTACATGACTTCTACCCTCCACATCCAGTCCAACTCTTCTGTCATCCTCTCATTCTGTTTCAAATTCATGGCCTCTTCTTTAATTATTTTTTGCATTCATACACATATGTATACATGCCCACTGTGTCCATTCAGTACTGCCCACATGTGTATATGTTTCAGGATGACCACTTCAGAGCAGATAACCTCTCAGGAGGCTTGTCCTTGGATAAGATAGATTCTCCCTCTTTCAATTCCTTTTGTAGTGGTGGGTTCCTGTAGGATTTCCCCATCCAGGTTGCCATGTCAATTGATGATATCATTATGCAGGTCTTGTTTTGGCCAAGCATACTGTTGATATTTTGTGGGTGCAACTTCCCTATCATATATGGAAATCACTATATCTTCTATCAGATATCCTGGTCCTTAGACTCCAACAAGTAGGTGGAAGTATTCCCATTGGGAATGGGGAACCATCTGTCACTGGAGATGGGGAAACCACTTCCACTGAGAAAGCAATTTCCATTGGAAATGAGGCAAAATCATGGTAGACTCACTTATATAGTTTAAAATGTGAGGGATTCTTATTACAATGTGATTGATATGTAAAATGAATAAAAAGAAATCCTTAATAAAAAAGAAAAGAATCAGCCATGTCCTTCTGAAGGTTGAAAACTCCCTTTGATGTTTTCTCTACAGTATGAATCCCTAACAAAGTGGTGTACCTCACTGTAAATTTAACACTTCAAGAATGGGTGGAGGGGGGCAATAGTATCTATCAAAGGATAAGTGATGAATGTTCCAACCCAGCCAATTGTAGTGGGGGTCTAGTGTTTCTCTTCTTGTTCTGTTAATACAGTTAGGAAGTGAGCTCAAGCATTTTGGGGAGGGAACTGTGTTTTACTGAACTTAACCAATTTAGAAACTCAATTCGCCTGGAAACACCCCCATAGATTTGCTCATTATTTTTTAAGTGAATACATGGGTACGCTGCAATCAAGTAAAAAACAATGATCTGCACAATTGTTTATTTTAGGTGACAGTAATAACAGCATGGAAATAAGCTGGTAGGAATTTTCCAACAGAAGAACTTATAATAAAGACAAGACTAGTCAACAAATATGGAATCAAAGAAAACATTTGAAAACTAAAATTAAACAAGTAGTGCTATCGTTAGCCAGTTAGAATTTCTTGCAAAACAGCAAGAGAAAAATGAACACTCAATGGAAAAATAGGCAAGGATAACAAATTACTAATTAGTGAATACAGAAATGCAAATAGTAAAATATGTTCATCTTTTCTGCTCAATAAAGAGTTTATAATGAGAATAAATATTTTTAATTATAATTTAAGAAGATAAAATTAAATAATTGCCTTGGACTTCCACATGATTACTTGCTAGTATGTCCAGATTATTAATATATAAAACTATATCATGAATATCTTCTCATGTAACTCAGGAAAATTTTTATAAAAATTCATTTCTATGCTTTTTAAAAGAGACATTATAAAGAAATTTGAAAAACAGACAACCCGAATAGTCACCAAAAAGTACTTGGTTCAATAAATTACTGCCATTCAAATCAGTGGTTGGAAGATTGGTTATGTAGACAATATTTCTAGAACTTACCAATAAATGAACAAAATTGAAATATATTGCAATTTACTGAAAGAAACTTCAGGCATGTTCCTAACACGGATATTACATCTATGAGAAAGTGTGGGTATTCATTCCTTCTTAGCAAGTAAGTAGATCTCAGCACATGGGTCATTTTGTGTAGACCACATCTGGGTAGACAGACAAATGTTTGATCTGTAAATTTTACAGCACAAGTTATTTTTCTTGGGACTTACTTCTGTGTGAGGCATGATAGGCAACAAAGAGTGTATTTTTACTATTGAATTTAAATTGGCTACTAAAAACAATTGCATTAGTTTCCACACAGATAAGGCATCACTGCCATATAAAAAACGTGACTGTGAAAATATGACCCCATTTTTATAAAAATGAGTTAACAAGCACAGATATTGTAACATGTAATGTTGTATTTTTTAAATATGCAACAATTGGAACAATAGGTGTTTTTCAATATATGTGTATATATACATATATACACTCAATTTTTATATAGGAATGCAATATTTGAAAATATTAAAAATATGTAGGAAATTTAGAGTCTCCCTTTCATCCTTCTCATTAAAGATAAACTACATTACATGCAAAGTAGGATAAATACTCTGAAGCAAGTTTGCAACTTCTAAATTCATAGTGATGGCACTCACTGGAAAACCTAGTTCTAAGAATTTACTCCAGTTATTCCACTGACAAGAACAATATCAGCCACCTCCATCTCTGAGAATAGAACCATTACTTTTTCTCAGAAACCAGTTTATCTCTTTTAAAAATCCAATCTCTCTTCATTACTGACACCTGAACATGTTGTCTATTTAGCCAATTTTCTAGGCCAAGAAAAACAACAGTTCCACAGTACACTCTAAATCTCCAGACCCCAGAAGATTATATCAAATAGATGAGGTCCAGAATTGAGGCTTTCCAGGGAGTAGTAAGACCTATTTTGCCTTGAAGGTGTCTCTGCTTTTAAAACTAAGTGATGTGAACTTCCTTGGAATGCTTTGTTACTGAACACTAGGAAGATCCATTCTCTCTTGGGGCTGATGATTGCTTTCATTTAGGGAGGAGATCATAATTCAAGCTTGACAATTTATTACTATTATTACTTTCAATGACTAAAGTGAAGCTTTAAAAACTGAACATCCTATTTTCATTGCCCAAGGATAAGTAATGGAGGTGATTACAGAATGTCAATTTTAGTAAACATTTTCACCAGAGAAGACCTAGAAAGACAGCTGACAGGTAAATGGTGACCTTCAATGGTACTTTTATTCCTTCCCTCAAATGATGAATACTTTTAGCTGTGCTTTTCTTTTCACATAAAAGTCCTCCTAAGCATTTCATGAGTTTATAATAACCCCAATGGCCCCTTGAAGACATTTTAGCAATTGACTTCTAGATAAAAGATGTCTTGTTCTAAATCTAAGAGTTAAAATGCCTTTTATTTGCACAAACTTCCCTAGAATTTGAATTCTGTTTCTAATTTTGAAACATTTGAATGACATATTATTCCACTGAGATAACAATTGCCACACTATCAAACAGAACCTGTAAATGTTTTGTGACCAAAAAGTTTAAAAAATAAAATAAAAAATAATTCTAGTCATCTTTATATATGAACATTAAAGTTATTTTTATTTTCATTAATAATTTTATAAAAGGAAGATAAAATAAACTACAAATTTGTACACTTTCTTGCAAATATTAGCTATTTCATATTACGAATACAGGTTAATATTATTCATTTATATCCTATATACCCCTAGATACTAATCAGTTCATAGATAAAGTAGTAAGCTTTATACAGAATTTATGAATGTCTTCAGGAATACAGTATTGTGTAGTAAAGTTAATCTAAACCTCATCTGTTTGTATCTAACCACATTTCAAACTGTTTTCTTTATATTTCTAAAATTATTATATGAACTGGTAACAGTTCATTCTACTAATAATTAGAATAATTAATGTATAACATGTTCAAATTAACTTTATTTAAATATCCTAATCTAATGTTGTTACATATGACATTTAGTTTCAAAACTCTTTGGAATTCAGTGTGTTAACACATAAAATGCAACATAAAGTTCAGCACATAGGCTTTAAAATTAAATTCATTTCATCATATTAGATATGAATATAAATTTTACATGTATTTATAATGTATTTATATATTGTATTTGTTGCATCTCAAGATTTAGGTTTACTTGCTGGCTCACNTTAGGCAATTTGCTTCAATTTCTGTAGGCTTCATATTCTTCATTGGCAAAACAGATATTCTACTTACACAGTATTTTGATATTTCCTAGGTTTTGTGTCATTTTCCATTTTTCTTTGTGGCATCCGAATTGCTACTCAGCAGGTTTCTTGGTGGCCATGGTATCCTGGAAGCATTTCTTTAGGACACTTCTTCTTATTAAAAAAATAAATAAATAAATAAAACAGTGGAGGGAGACAGGTTTTTTCTCTAGCCCTGCACCTAACAATACCCTAAAGGGAACATGTGTGTATGTGTATGGACAAATCAGAGGCAGAGCTAGGATATTCTACCCAGATAAAGAAACACAAAGCAGAATGCATGCTCACTGTCTGCATTGATCACAGAAAAGAGGCTGGAAAAAACACTGACTAGAGAACTGTGGTATAACCTAGTCTCTAATTCATACAACCTAAACACAAAAATGCTTTAGGTTTCTGCCCACTTTTTCGAAGCTGGTTTCTAAACTTTTCTTAATTTATAATCACCTCCTCATGACAGTCTTAAATAATTTATATTTGCTATATATTGCTTATAATCCCAACTCTTCTATAGTAAAATTCAAAATTAAATAAAATAATCTACCTGTATTTTTTGCAAGCAAAGGCCACATCTTGCAAAATTTAGCAATAATATTTGATATAATAGTTTTTGAATGACGAAGTTCTTTTTTATTGACAAAAGCTTCTTCATGAAATACATTTTGACAGATGAGGCCAGCTCAGCATGGCCCTCTGATTTCGTCATGCATGGTTCCTATGGCCCCCTGAGGTGGCACAGGCCACAGACATCAACACAGACCCCAGCTGCAATTGGACCATGGACCCAGACATGGCCCTGGCAGCAACTCGGCCCAGAGAATATCCTGGCTCAGGGTGGAAGCACTGGTCACTCAGATGAGGATGTCTCTGACAGTAGCATGGCTCCAGGACACCAACAAGGCCCCAACACCAGCCTTCTGTGTACCAGCTGATGGCAACACAGGCCTCGGACTTCAACACAGACCCCAGCCACGTTACCTTTGCCCCACATAGCAGTGCATGCCACTCAGATCACTCAGATAGGCATGGCCCCAGTGGCAGCATGGCCCTCAGANACTAACACAGCCCCCAACCTCAGGTAGTCTGCATGGTCTTCAATGGTAATAGGAGCCTCAGACATCAACATAGATGCTGGCTACAATAGGGCCATGAACCCAGGCATGGCCCTCAGCTGCAGCTCTGACCCGAATGTTACCATGGCATGGGGTAGCAGCGCAGGGCACTCAGATCTGTATGGGCCGGGCTACAGCATGGTCCTCAGATACCAGCATGGACTCAGGTGGCTTTCTTGTCCTTGGGCATCCACACAGCCCTTGGTGGCAACAGGAGCCACTAACATCAACACAGACCCTGGCCGCTATGGAGCAACGGACACAAACATGGCCCCAAGTGGCAGCAAAGGCCACCCAGATCTGTATCACGGAATGGTTGACACTCTAAAGGGTAGGCCCCATACTCAGCAGTACTTAACCAACACAAAATGAATTCAATGGCATATTTGGAGGTTCCTTGTCTCATAATGGTAAGTCCAGGCATTTTATTATTATTTAAAACAATATTTACATTTAAATATATTTGGATCATATTCTTTGCCTCCTCCAAGAACAAAGTGAACTTAAATAAAAAAGATGAGAATAGAAGATGGGGTTATTATGATATGTTTTGTATTCCACACTTGATTTTAAATACATTTGATTTTCTTAATTTAAATATCACCACATTAAAATTGAAAAATAAGAAAAATAGTTAAAGAAATTGTGGCAATTAACTATTTGGTACTCTTATACCAGTTACATGAAATGTCTCTTATATCCTGTAACTTAAGTGTGTAATTCTAATGAGTTGCAAATTAAAGGAAAATAGACAATTTATTAACTATTGTCTGTGATGATATCATTGGTAATTTTTACTTCATCTTTAGAGCTGAGATTTTCAGCAGAATAATGGAGAGGTCTGAGATCTGTAACATTCTTTGAAGCCCCATCATACTGAATTTTATCTTTTAAACATGCATATATCTGTTTAAATATAAACATATATTAGATACTTAGAATGATAAACTTAAGAGTTTCAGTATTTAAATACACAAATATATAATACATATAGATTACATAAATACATTGTGATGTCTATTCCTTAAGAAGTCCTACCAACACTGCACCTAGGTCAACTAGATGTTTCTCAAGGGAGAATGCAAAGAAAATGCTGCTTCTTTTTGACCATGGGAAAAAGAAATATTAGCTTCCAAACAAAACTGGCTCCAAAGTTGTACTAAATTAAAGTAAGTAAAAATGTTCATCATTTTTGACTCATAATAATACTTAAATAAGTAAAACTTACAGGCAATTTAATGATACTGATGAATTAGGTCATAATTGGGAATTATTAAATATTTTTTGCATCACTGAGTTTTTCTTTAATTGTGTCAACACTGTGATAAGGACATGCCATGTGTTTTACTCTAGAAGATAAATGAAGAAAAGAAAGGGTAGTTACCAGGAACTCCTTAGTTCTTGCCTTTAGACAATATTCACCAAGAGTTTTTTAATGCACTTAAAAAGAAAATACATATTTCCTTATGAGGACATCTGATGCAAAGAAAATTTCCTAAACTGTATCATCCCTTTAATATTTAAATTAAAATCATACAAGAGTAGCTTACCAAAATCTAAAATTACAATCTAGAAGAGAGTGCATGGGAAAATCTATTTCAGTATTTAACAGCCACAGCAAAAGAGTTTTGTTTTGTTTTGTTTTGTTTTGTTTTGTTTTTAAAAAAAGGATGATGTGTGGGAAACTGTGAATTGGAAAAGACATAGACACAAAAACCTAATGATAATCCGAGTTGTTAATTTTGTGTAATGACCAGAATATTTTGAGAAATTCTAGAGATTTAGGTATATTGACTTAAGGTATTGTCCTGTT
This sequence comes from Neotoma lepida, assembly GCA_001675575.1. Taxonomy (NCBI): domain Eukaryota; kingdom Metazoa; phylum Chordata; class Mammalia; order Rodentia; family Cricetidae; genus Neotoma; species Neotoma lepida. Next base: position 9,965 of record LZPO01066723.1, read on the forward strand.
GAGGAATCTAGGAACAAGAAAACAAGTTGTTGTAAATACAGAAGCTTAAAAGGATGGAATAAAATTGATTTATATAATTAAGTAAAAAATACACAAGTATTTTTCATATTCTTAATAAATATTTGTATATTTAAAATAGAAATAAGAAATGGAAAGCAAAAATATTTATGTTTTTATATATGATTTTAAACATTTTAAACATTAGCTTAAATGTTTAAATAATTTAAAATATATTTATATATAATAAATATTAATATGCATCCTATATATGTGGCATATGCATCTTTATATGTATAATGACAGTCAAAGGCTGCATTCCTTTTTGTTTTATGAAACAGTTTCAGGATGACGTGAAACTGGAAAACAATATTATTGGCAAATGAGAAACTTGAATCACAACTGTCTGCATCACTAGCAAAAAAAGCAGAGATCACTATGTTCCTGGAGTGAAATGCACAGTGCTGTCTCATATACCTAGGCTTCTAATTCTTTTTTTTTTTTT
>LZPO01066723.1:17831-30657 GCA_001675575.1 Neotoma lepida
ATATATCTTAGGACCATGTACCAACTAATTTTTAATTCTTTGGAGTTCTGCATGCTACATGTAGAATTAGTTTTCTTTTGTGCATACTGATAGGGTTGCCATATCAGTGAGCTTTTATCATGCCAAATTCTGCTACTTAAATTCCCTTAGGTATTTTTTTTCTTTTTTCTTTTTTTTTTGTTTTGGTTTTTAAGACAGGGTTTCTCTGTGTATCTTTGGAGCCTGTCCTGGAACTTGATCTTCAGACCAGGATGGTCAAACTCACAGAGATCCACCTGCCTCTGCCTTCCATGTGCTGGGATTAAAGGCATGTACCAACACCACCTGGCTAAAATTCCCTTAATTCCAAAGGCAATTTTATCTCCATCCCTGACCTTTAAAAATATATATATATGCATGTGTATGTGTATGTATTATGTATATAAAGATACATACCTTTATATATAAATATATTTTTATACCTATATATAATTTGTATATAAATAGATATATCTTTATATATGTATATATATTTAACAAAATACATATATTGCTGATAGAACCATGCTTAAATACCAACTGTGATATAGATGGCCTCCTAGCAGTCTTNAGTTGCAGTAGCCCATTGCATCTATCTGAGTTGTTTCTCAAGGCCCTAGCGTAAGCTTCCCACATCACATCTACTAACTAGAGAGGAGATACCCATCTTAACAGGAGTCTTTCAGCCATAAACTTTAATCTCACTTTAAACAGCCTCAAAATGTAATGTTTCCTTAATTAAGATGCTGCTTTCTTCGTCATAATTGNAATACATCAAAAAGTTCCTTGTTAAGACTCAAGATATATTACAAAGCCATTGTGTAGTGAAGCTGCCGGGCTTTGCTAATTGGAAAACAACAGATCAAATTTGAGAGGAAGTTATGGCAGGCAGATTCCAGTGATGAAGCAGCTTATTTAAATTGGGCACTCAAGGCAATTTGGAAAAGATGCCGAATCATGTTATTTGGTTAAACTGCTGCTCAAGATAAAATTATAAATTATCAATGCATCATTGACCTTTAAAGGTATACATGTATATTAGTATACAAAGAGAAATTCAATCCTTTAAATTCAATACTACAAGTATAAGTACTTTTCAAGGAATCTGTAAGGCCCTTGGACTAAAAGAATAGGCATTTAGATGCACATCAACGTTTATCATTGAATTTGGTATGTTTACTTATTTAACATAATGTGTTAGTATTTTAATTAGAGTTCCAAATTATCATTTGTTTTGTATTTCAAATTTCCAAATATGAGCTGTCTTATTTTTATTGATTAAAATGTATATTCTAATGTCCAGTTACACAGGTATTCATGACAAGGTGGTACTGCACACTACACATTGACCAGAACAAACTTTTTCCTTTGTTCTGTTCTATCACATTCTGAAGCTGCTCTTTACAAATCTTCCTTTCAAATATTCCACTTCAAACATTTGTCTAAACCCAGATATTTTCATATCTCACGGGGAACATTCATTACTTCTACTACTAAACCTACCATTGTTCTCTAAACCCTCACAAACTCTTTGCTTTCCTTTCACTCTTTGACACAGAAGAGATGAAGGTACCCCTCCTTTCATTAAACCATTTCTTCCTTAGGTCCCCTCCACCTCTGTAAAGCCTAACTGAATAATTATTCCTTCTCATCCTCCATCCGCTATTACTTTTGTACACAACTTTTTTCTTTTAATTAACTACTCATTCAAATTATGTATTTCCAATAGCATTTTAAAATGTTTAACACTTTTTAAGAGAAAGGGGAAAGGAAGAGTATTTTTATTCCATCCAATTATTGCCATATGCATGTTTTCTTTATCAATAATGGTACTTCTAAGAGGAAATCCCTGTATTCATGATCTTCATCTCCTTGCCTCCTCATTCTTCATCTTATGCATTTGGCTACTATTGTCATCATCATCATCACTAATCCTGTTAAGCAGTATTTTTTCTCTCTTTATTACTTGCTTTCTCCTTGGAAACTTTTACTCCCTTAGTTCATCTGTCACCCACTCATAATTATTTATTCATTCCTGGTAATATCATATGTGCCTAGACTTTTAGGCACTGTTGTGAGTAGAAGTTACAAATACCATAACATACAAAGCAAAGAAAACTGGCAATGAGCAAAACAAAAAACAAACAAAGCCTAGATGATGTTTTATCAGTGAGTAAATTTCCTTTCCAACCCTAANGATTTGAGTTTGATACCCAGGTCCCAGAGAGTAGAAGAGAAACAACTCTCAATTCTTAGTTATATACATAGACACATAGGCACACACACACAGAGAAACAAACAATAAATAGTGTTTTCCAATAGATAAATAAATATTTTCTATAAAAATGAAGAGAACTCAGCAGATNACACAAGTCAGAAGAACAAGTAAAAGGCCCACTTGCTCCTGACCTCTGAACCCTCTCATGTCCTCAGCTTGGATCCCAATGACACAACCCACTGCCTGTCCTTCCCACCCCACCACCCACCTCCCCTGTCATACCCCACTCCCATCTTGGGCAGATATCCACTGCTCAGGTGCAGGCCATGCCACTCAGAAGAACAAATANGGACCATGCCAACTGGAAAAACAGATAGGTGAATTCAGGCAGAGACTCACTGCTGGACCAGAGTCCACACCAGCAGCCAGAACTCCAGATAGGAAGCCCACCTATTGGTTTCCTCCACTCTCTTAATGCCCCCGACAACAGGACACTATTTTCAATCTCCACCCTCCTCCTCATCACCTTACCCCACTTCCCAACTCAGGCAGAGACCCTTTATTGGTCCAGAATTCACACCAGCTGGCAGAACTATAAGCCACAAACACCAAAACAACAAGGAGGAAACAGAAACCAAGGAAAAAAACACCCATCCAATGAAGACAACACAATGTTGAGAACACAATCAACAACAGCCAGAGCAATAAGTCACCACTAAAGCCCAGCTGCTGTGGGATGTCTTTCTGTATGCTGTGAATATGTGTTGTTATCATTGGTTAATAAAGAAGCTGCTCTGGCCTATGGTGAGTCAGGTTACAGCCAGGCAGGAAATCCAAGAGAGAGACAGGAAGAAGAAAAACAGAGGCAAAGGAGATACCAACCTGTAGCCCAAGGAGCAACATGCCAGCAGACCAGTAATGCCACAGCCACATGGCAATACATAGATTAATGGAAATGGGTTAATTTAAGATGAAAGAGCTAGCTAACAAGAATTCTTAGCTATAGGCTATAGAGTTTGTAATTAAAACTAAGCCTCTGTGTGATTATTTTATAAGCGGCTGCAGGACTGCACCATGGGTTGGGCAGGACACAGGAAATCTTTTGACTACATTTGGCGTATCAACTTGTGGCTCTCGAATATCCATAAGACTAAAAGAGTTTTAAAAGGGCTTCTAAACACACAATAATGGAGCCAAAAGCAGCTTCCTATTTGTGTCTCTCATGCAGGCCAGGGTACCGAGACCTCACAGCATTTGGGCTTGAGCACAGCATGGCAGATTCCAGCCTTAGTACACAGAAGTGTCTCCAAGATGTGCAGCATTCTGCATAGCAGATTTAGCTTTTACTCATACAGACAAAAAAGGTTTGTGGGCCAGCTTCATACTACCTGGTGGACCCCAGAGTTGGCGGGGTAAGCCTGAGTCTCCTGGGTACCCTCACCATGTTGGGAAGCCAAAAGGGGCAGAGACAACAGTCAAGGCTGCCGCGTTGGTCCTAGCCAGTTTAACAGTTTAAAATCTCTCCTGGTCAGAGAAGGATTAAAGATTCACAATGAAACAGATTCAGATGGAATAAAACTCTAAACAAATAGTTTACATGGTATGTAAAAAGGTACATAGGCTTATGAGAGAGAAGAGAAAAGATGTAGATAATTAAAAATAAAATAAAGTCTTAAAAAACCAATATATAAAGAATATAATAGGTCATTTAAAGATGGATATTACACAGAGAGTCTGGATTATGTAACACACACACACACACACACACACACACACACACATATATATATATATATATATATATATATATATGTTACATTAAAGGTATCTTGACTTCAAAATTTGGATCTGAGGATATATTGCTTTGGAAAGGAGGCTCTGCTTTTGTTTCCACAAGAAGTAAGAGGTTATGGATTTGTTCCAGGTTAAGATGAATCAGATTTGATAAAGCCAGACCTCCTGAAACTTGACAGATGGTATCTATCAACAAATGGTCATCCCAATACTTGACCATTATCTTGAATTTTCTAAGGATCCCCATAAGATTAACAGCACCCACAATCAGCAGGAAGTATCCCAGAATACTACACCCACATCCCTTCCCCCAAAAATGGATTATGGATGTTTGTCTTTGTTTAGGTTGTTGGTTACAAATTGTTATTGGTCATAGTCAATCTCTTTCTAAAATAAAGAAGGGGGATATGATATAGAAATGTAGGATACAGATATAATAAGATAAAATGGTAGATTATCAAACCTGCTTTTTAAAAAAAGCAGCAACTCATTTGAAATATTTTACATTGCTATAGATTTTAGTTTATTGATAAAAATTTAAAATTAATTTTGTTATATTGTATGTATGTAGAATATATTGTATATTTATGCAACCCATTTACAATTGTAATGTATAATTAAGAAATACAGATTAATAATTATTCATCCATGATAATCAAACTTATAGACATGTTAGTTAAGTTTTCTAGATATACATAGATATATTTCAATTAGGTAGATAACCTTCAAACACTTCAAAGACTTACAGAATATGGCATTAAAATGTTTTAAAACTTAGACTTTTCTGGACAGTGAGACACATCTTCTCCTGGCAGCACCAATTTACTTCAAAGAGGAAGATGGGCATCAAAGACACTCCATATAGAGTTTATCTTCTTCTTAACAAAACTAGCCAATTGGGCAAGAAACTGCTCTTGCCTGGACTGCTTAAAAGTGTGTTATATAGAATGGATAAGCAGGATCCATAGGAAAGTGACTCCTAAACTTTGCCTAAACAAGGTGAGATGGTCCTTCAGCTTCCTGCTTCACAGAGNAGATTGCCAGATATTCTACAGGAGACTGGGAGAAGTAATTGATGAGCTTTGCTAATTGGCAAGATGATCCTTCAAATTTCATGTTTCACAAAAAATGTCTGCCAGAGACTCTAGGCCTGTAGGCCNAAGATGGATGCCTCAACAAAGAAGAGGAACTTTGGGAGACTGCCCACACAGCTAGATGTCTCTGTCATTTCCAGAACTTTGAAAGTTGCTTACAATGCACTTTCTGTTTACTTCAGTAATATTATATCCTTCTGGGGTCTATGATATAGTTGAAGACTAGATAGTTATAATTTTCCTTGGTTATGATAAAAGATAAATTAGATATGAAACATTAGACTCACAAATATAAGATAGATGATAGAATATTTTCTTTAATTTTGCCAAATACAAACAGACTAGATATTGTAAGTGTAAGTCTTACTTGATAACTCTTCTATTACATGTAATTTTACTATGTTAAAGTTAAAACCTTTTTTGATTAGACAGAAAAGGGGAAGTGCTGTGGGATGTCTTTCTGTATGCTGTGAATACATGTTGCTATGGTTGGTTAATAAAGAAGCTGCTCTGGCCTATAGTGAGTTAGGTTATAGCCAGGCACGAAATCCAAGAGAGAGACAGAAAGAAGAAAGGCAGAGGCAGAGGAGTCACCAGCCTACTGCCCAAGGAGCAACATGTCAGCAGACTAGCAATGCCATGGCCACGTGGCAATACATAGATTAATAAAAATGGTTTAATTTAAGATGAAAGAGCTAGCTAGCAAGAATTCTTAGCTGTAGGCCATATAGTTTATAAATAAAATTAAGCCTCTGTGTGATTATTTTATAAGTGGCTGTAGGACTTCAAGTAAGAGAGATTTGTCCCAACCACAGGCCAGGCAGGACACAGGAAATCTTTCCACAACACCTACAGCAAGCCTTCAGTATTTCAACATAGCTAAAGCATGAGAAAATGACCTTAAGACCAACTTTATGAAGATAATAGAGTTCCTTAAGGAAGAAATTAGTCAATTCCTTAAGGAAATTGAGGAAAATAAAAAAAAATGGAGTAAGTGAATAAAACCCTTTAAAAAAACAGAATTCAAGGAAATGAATAAAGCTTTTCAAGACCTGAAAATGAAAATAGGTGTAATAAAGAAAACACAAACTGAGGGAATTATGGAAATGAAAAATCTAGGTAAGCAAACAGGAACTTCAGATGCAAACATCACCAACAGAAAACAAGAGAGGGAAGAAAGAATCACAGGTTTTGAACATATGATAGAAGAAATAGATATATTGGTCAAAGAAAATGTTAAGTCTAAAAAATTCCTCACACAAAACATCCAGGAAATCTAGGATGCCACGAAAAGACCAAGAATAAAAATAATAGGAACAGAAGAAGAAGAATCCCAGCTCAAAGGCCCAGAAAATATTTTTACCCAAGTACAAAAGAATATACATTTTCTCAGTACGTCACAGAACTTTTTCCAAAATTGACCACATGGTCTGTCATAAACAAGTTTCAGTAAATACAAGGAAATTGAAATAACCCTCTGTGTTCTATCAGACCACCATGGGTTAAAGCTAGATTTCAACAATAACTGAAATCCTACAAACTCATGGAAACTGAACAACAATGTACTGAATAACTACTGGCTCAAGGCAGAAATAAAGGAACTGAAGACTTCCTATAGTTCAATGAAAAAGAAGTCACAACATACCCAAACTTATGGGACACAACAAAGGTAGTGCTAAGAGGAAAGTCCACAGCACAAGATGCCTACATAAAGAAAATGGAAAGGTCTCTTAATAGCAACTTAACAGCCCACCCAAAAGCTCTAGAAAAAAAGAAACAAACACACCCAATAGTAGACAACTGAAGATAATCAAACGCAGCACTCAAATTAATATAATAGAAACTAACAGAACAACACAAAGAATCAAAGAAACAATAAGATGGTTCTTTGAGAAAACCAACAACATGGACAAACCCTTCTCCAAACTAACTAAAAAGCAGAGAGAAAATATCCAACTTAACAAAATCAGAAACAAAAAGGGGGACATAAGAATAGACACCAAGGAAATCTAAAATATTATTAAGTCATAGTTTAAAAACCCATGCTCCACAAAATTGGAAAATCTAAAAGAAATGGAGTTTTCTTTATAGGTTCCAGTCACCAAAGTTAAATCAAGATCAGATAGACATTTTAAATAGACCTATAACCCCCCAAGGAAATATAAGCAGTCATTACAAGTTTCCCAAACAAAAAGCTCAGGCCAGAGAGTTTTAGCCCAGAATTTTACCAAACTTCCAAAGAAGAGATAATGTCAATACCCTTCAAATTATTGAACAAAAAAGAAAGAGAAGGAACATTTTAAACTTAATTTTATGAGGTCACAATCTCCTTGATACCCAAACCACACAATTATTAAAGAAAGAGAATTACAGACCAATTTCCCTCATGAACATATGAACATTGATTAAAAAAATACTCAATAAAATAGTCACAAACTGAATCCAAGAACACATCAAGGAGTTCATCAACCACGATTAAGTAGGCTTCATTCTAGGGATGATCATCAGGAGTGATTCAACATATAAAAATCTGTCAATGTAACCTATCATATCAACAAACTGAGAGAAAAAAATCACAGGATTGTCTCATTAGATGTTGAAAAATCCTTTGATAAAATCCAACACCCCTTCATGTTAAAAGTCTTGGAGAGATCAGGGATACAAAGGACATACCTAAACACAATAAAGGTAATTTACAGCAAATTGATAGCCAACATCAAATAACATGAGAAGAAACAGAAAGCAATTCCACTCAAACCAGGAAAAAGACAATGCTGTTCACTCTTTCTATACCTGTTCAATATAGCACTTGACGTTCTAGATAGAACAATAAGATAACTGAAGAAGATCAAGGGGATACAAATTGGAAAGGAAGAAGTCAAAGTATTGCTATTTACAGATAATTTGATAGTATATATAAGTTACCCCAAAAATTCTACCAGAGAACTCCTACAGCTGATAAATTCCTTCACTGAAGTGGCAGGATACAAGATTAACTCAAATAAATCAGTAGCCCTCCTATATACAAATGGCAAATGGGATGAAAAAGAAATCAGGGAAATAGCACCCTGCCCAATAGCCATAAATAATATAAAACATTTTTGGTTAACTTTAACCAAGCAAGTTAAAGACTTGTAGGACTATAACTTCAAGTCTTTGAAGAAAGAAATTGAGGACGATATCAGAAGATGGAGAGATCTCTCATGCTCATAGATCAATAGGATTAACATAATAAAAATGGCCATCTTACCAAAAGCAATCTATAGATTCAAGGCAATCCCCATCAAAATTTCCACACAGTTCTTCATAAACATTCAGAGGACAATTCTCAACTTCATNTGGAAAAACAAACAAAATAAAACAAAACAACAACAACAACAAAAAAAGATAGGTAAGACAATCTTGTACAATAAAAGAACTTCCAAAGCTATCACTGCCCCTGATTTCAAGTTATACTACACAACTATAGTAATAAAAACCACATGGCATTAACATAAACAGGTTGATCAGTAGGGTCAAACCAAGGATCATAAATCCATACACCTATAAATGTGTGATGTTTTTATAAAGAAGCCAGAAATACAGTGCAAAAAAGAGCATCTTTAACAAATGGTGCTGGTCAAACTAGATGTCTGCATGTAGAAGAATGTCTATCACCCTGAACAAAACTCAAGTCCAAGTAGATCAAAGACCTAACATGAAACTAGATATACTGAACCTGATAGAAGAGGAACTAGGGAATAGCCTTGAACATATTGGCACAGGGGACCATTAAAACAGACAATGAAGCCATTAAAATTTACAATCAATAAATGGGACCTCATAAAACTGAAAAGCTTCTGTAAGGCAAAGGATACCATCCATAGGACAAAATGGATGCCTACAGAAAAGGAAAGGATTTTCACCAACTCAACATCTGACAGAAGGCTAATTTTCAAGATATATAAAGAACTCAAGAAAAGAGACAAATAATCCAAATAAAAATGGGGTACAGATCTAAACAGAGAGTTCTCAACAGAGGAATATTAAATAATCAAGAAACACTGAAATAAATGTTCAACATCCTTAGCCATAAGGGAAATTCAAATCAAAACTACCTTGAGATTCCATCTTACATCTGTCAAAATGGCTAAGATCAAAAACACAAGTGACAGCTCATGCTGGAGAGGATGTGGAGCAAGGGGAACAATCTTCCATTGTTGAGTGCAAACTTATATAATCACTTTGGAAATCAATATGGGGGATTCTCAGAAAATTGGGAATCAATCTACTTCAAGAATCAGCTATATTAATCTTGGCCATATACCCAATGGATGCTCAATCATACCACAAGTACAGCTGTTCAACCATATTCATAACAGCGTTATTCATAATAGCAAAAAACTGGAAAAAACCTAGATGTCCCTCAATGAAGAATGGATAAAGAAAATATGGTAATTCACAGAATGGAGTATTGCTCAGCTGTTGAAAAAATTGACATCATGAAATTTTCAAGCAAATGATTGTAGCTAGAAAAAAAATCTTGAGTGAGGTAACCCAGAACCAGAAAGACAAATAAGGTATGTACTCACTTGTAAGTGGATATTAGCTGTAAGTAAAGGATCATCATCCTACAATCCCTAGACTCAAAGAGGCTAAGTAACAAGAAGGGCTGGGTGTGTGTGTATGGAGGAGGACTAGTGGTATGAAAGAATTTCCCTGGTAAGAGGAAATAGAATAGATTTCATGAATAGACTGGGGCAGGTGGGGATGGGAACAAGAGGGATCAGGTTGAGGGGGAGAGATAGAGGAAGAAAGTATTGGAAGAGATGACTGGAATTGGGGAGCATTTCAAAGTTGAGGTAGAAACTTAGTGCAATGTAAATTCCCTGGAATCTGAGAGGGTGACCCTTGCAAAGGCTCCTAGTAATGTGGGACATGGAGACTGAATCAGCCATCATCTGAAACCAGTCAAGGCTTCCAGTGATGGGACTATGACACCAACCCAGCCACAAAACCTTTGACCTTCAGTTTGTACTGCCTGCAAGATGGGCTGAGATAAATGTGGCACAGAACTCATGGGAGTAACCAACCAATGACTGGTCCACCTTGAGACACATGTCATGAGAGAGGAGAGAGAATACACCCCAGACACTGCCTGGAGGTCCAGGAACCAGAGACTGGATAGCCCAGAGACCTGGGATATAACTAAACATGACTGGCAAAAAAAAAAAAAGTTAATGAAATGGTTCCCTGCTATAGTCAAAGATGGGTGACTAGCCAAATCTCATCAGAGAGGCTTCATCCAGCAGCTGATGAGAACAGATGCACAGACCCACACCCAAACATTAGGCAGAGTTCAGAGAGGCCCTCAGAAGAACTGGAGAAAGGATTGTAGGAGCCATAGGGGTCAAGGACACCAGGAAAGCATTTTCTGTGGAATCAACTAAGCAAGGCTCATAGGGGATCACAGACATTGAAGTGGCAACAATGCAGCTGCAAGGTTCTGTGCTAGGTCCTCTTCAAATATGTTATAGTTGTTTAGCTTAGATTTCTTGTGGGACTTCTAACAGTGGAAATGGGGGGTATCTCTGATTCTTTTGCCTGCTCTTGTGACCCCTTTCCTTGTACTGGGTTGCCTCATCCAAATATGATATGAAGGTTTGTGCCTGGTCTTATTGGGTGTTGTTATGCCATGCTTGATTGATATCCCTGGGAGATCTGCTCTTTTCTGAAGGGAAACAATGGAGTAGCAGAAGGGACCTGGGAGAGAGGACAGGTGGGAAGGATGGAAGGAGTGGAGAAAGGGGATGATGTGGTTGGGATGTATTTTATGAGAGAAGAATTAATTTAAAAAATAATTAAACTTGCTATTTTCTTCAACACATGGTAATACACATCCAGGAACATGGTATCTATAGTCCAAAATCTATCATTTCAATTTATAGTTTCCAAATCACCACCTTGACACTGTACTATGGGTGTGTCAAACATGCCTTATAATCACTGTGCCCAAACCTTGTCTTGGTTTATGACAAGCATCGTCTTTTTTAGTTCTATTTCTTAGCTTAGTGAATGATACCACTTTTCTTTATATTTCTCCCGCAAAACCTGGCAGATATCATCAATAACTCATTTCTTTATCATACTAGTCTATCAATCACCAGGATCTTTTTCAATTTTATACCTTAAATATGTCTTTATTCAGTTTAATTTTCTCATGCTCCATTTTCTCCTTTCCAGTCCAAGGACTCATCATCTCTCATCTACAGCACGGAAACATTCTTCAAACTATTCCTGCCTTTAAAATGTCTTCACAGTGCAGCAATATTAATCATGTGTTTAATTGTACTTCATAAATCTTGGGTAGCTTCACATGCTCTTAGGACAAAAATTTTAAGTGCTTAATGCCATGCCCAAATCACCACATTCCCTCTGTCCTGTCTGTCCATGTCAGCCATCATTTACTTTGTTGTTGTTTGTTTATTTTTTTTTTGGCTATGTTTCAGACAAACTCAAGTCCCCTGCGATCCTCTAGTATGATGAGCTTCTAGATAAGGATTTTGAACATGCTTAGATATTCTTTACATGGAGTCTTATCCTATTATCCTTTGTCTACCTAATCTATAGTTATTCATCCTCCACAGCCTATTCCTAAGGTAAATTCCNCTTGTTAGCCATAACCAAGCAGAACACCTTTGAATCTACATCATAAGTTTCCATAGATCATGTTGTTTTCTNTTCAAATGTTATTGCAGATAACTGTCNTCTATGTGAACTATGGCATGGATAATATCCGTCTTCTAAAGTCAATTGTAAATGCACCAAAATATTTTCCATTTTATTCTAGTGTTGCACCCTTATGATATAATGTATTGCCTATCATTTCATATACATTCATATATTAGACAAGTAAGTGGGGAAAAGAATGAATGGACATGTTTAAAATGTGTATTTTGAGCTGTGCTACAAGTGTGAGTCAGTATCTTATAGTTTCCCATGTATTAAACATGTCATCATGTAAGTTGTACAGCATCTCTCACCATTAGTTTTGTCATCTGTAATTTAAAGACAAGCATGTTTTCCTACACCGTGAACTAAAATATAAGTGAATAAATATAAAATACATGTGATAGTAGCTTTCACATAGTGAGTATTCAACAAATAATAGCTTTTGTTATTTATCTTCTTTAAATGTCTGATGCCAAAAAGTCTAACTACAAATTCTTACTTGTATCCTTAATTAACTTAGTAGTTCCTACTTCATAGAAAGAATGATTCCCAGGAGAGTAGGATGATGTCTGAACTGCAATCATCATATTGAACTGCAGTAGAGTNTAAGTTTTCATTATAGAGCTTTAATTATTTCCTAAACACAAGGGGTGGAGAGGTCATTGAAGTTCTTACAATTTATCCTTACCAGAAGATTTATTTTGCCCTAAGGGAAGAAATCAGTTAATTAATGACACCACAACAAAGCAATCAGCTTTTGGTAGATCTCAGACTAGGAAATACTCATCTTATATAAAATAAAGGCAAAGTATATAAAACTATTAAATACAGCATTTATTATAATCAAATATCACATTGCTACAATATTGCAAATAAGGGAGATACAGTTCAGGAATACATTCAGTAATTATACATCCATTGAAGTCAGGACACAGAGTTTCATCAACTCCAGAACTTCCTTGTGCTGCAAAAGGACTGTTAGTCCAACACA
>LZPO01066723.1:60410-75412 GCA_001675575.1 Neotoma lepida
CCCTTTGGTTTCATAATGCAATGATGTGATAGGTTCTGCTCTAAACTCGGTCTGTGTGTGAATATTTTTCTTAGTTTCATAGTAGGTCTTTCTAAAATTGTATCTTATCAGTAAAATTTTTGTATTTGGCACTGATATCAAACCACTTTTTTGAGGATAAAACATGAATTACCAAACTGATAATAATTATAATAGATATTATGTCAATCTCAGTACGTTGATTTCTCTCTTCATTTAATTTTTCCATTTTCAAACCATCTATTGTGGAACCATCAGAGACCTAACTCCCTGAATTATAATGTTGCTCCCCATTCTTAATGTGGATAAAAACTTAAAAAAAAAACTAATTTTTTAATTAATTCCCCAGTTAAGAATTCCCAGGTGTTTCACCACATCTCTTGAAAATTACAGTAAGGTGTGAGACTGAGCAGAGAACGTGGGTGATTCACAGCCTGGTCAAGGGCAGTTTCAGCTGCTTGCATGCAGCTGGCTGAGAGTGTGTGGTGGCAGCAGTAGTAAAGCCTTAGCAGGTGTCAAGGCAGCCAACCTGGCTTGGCAGCAGCCCAAGGAGGAAGTCGAGGGAATCCCTAAACCCTTGGGCCGAGAGCAAGTAGCCTGAAAAGTACAGGGGCTCATGGGAGTGTGCAGAAGAAGCCTGTGTGGCTAGAAGTCAGGGCATGGGCCCGCCTCAATGACAAAGACAGCCAGTGTTGGTCAGCTAACTCCAGAAGTGTTTGGGGCTGGGGATGAGCAGCAGCTAGAGGTTGCTATAGAGAGGCTGCAGTGGAAAAACCCCAGACTCACTAGAAAGCCTAGGGGGAGGCAGGGAAAGCCAGCTATGCCAAGGACTCTGAGAACTCCAAAGACAATGGTGAGAGCTACCTCGTGATCTCACACCCCACATTGGATGCCAGATGAAGTGTCTAATTATTCTTTTATCAATAAAAACTCAGGAGTCAGATATTGGGGTNAAAAATCTGATTGATCAGAGAAGNGGCAGATAAGGGACCAGTGACCTCCTTTNCCTCTCTTTCTTCAATCGAAAGGGTCNAGAATCTTTCTAAGCTCCCCCTACTACTTCTTATTTCTCTCTACATATCCTTGGTCCTGAAAAACCTCTATGGCTAATTTTGGTCAGCTATGAACTAACTCTACCCTCTGATTCAAAGTAAACTTTATTGTCAATCTCTGGAGTGTCAGAGTGGGATCAAAATATCCCACAAAACTTTTGTATTTATTCATTCACCTTTTNCTTTAATGTAAGAAAATTCACCTTCTACTTTTATTTTCTACATAACTTGCTGTAGTGGAGACATCTAGTTGCCATTCATTGAAATCTTAATAACCTTATTACTTAAGATATTAAATATGTAACTGGGTATTAAAACAATATCCAGTACCCTATAATAAATGAGCAAAGAGGAAGAATGAATAATTGAATATAAATGAGAATAATGAAATAACAAAATAAAATACACACTGCAAGAAAGCAAAATGCCATGGTTATTCCTCTTTAGTACAGAAATTGCACACTTCCATCTCCCTCTGAGTGCTGCAAGACTCAGGGCAGTTCACTGGGGGAATGAACCTCATTAATTCCCATTTCTGTGGTTCAGTCTGCAAGCTATGGGATGGCAATACTGTTCTTCTCACTCTTAACTAAGGCAAATGCTTCAAAGACTTGAGTTTGTTTCACTGTCTAGATGATATACTGTTGGCAAAACTAATCAATTAGAGAAACATTAGTCCATTTTATTCAGCAAGACTACCTAATCTTGTAAAGTCATCTGGAGTTTCATTCCCTCTGGCTCCAAGAGTATTAATGTTGTGCCCTAACTTTTGTATTATCCTGCATTGCACTAAACTTTAAATATTTTTGATAAGGTTTCCTGAGATGCTCTTTCCAGAGACGTATTTAAAGGCTTTCAAAAGGAGCACTGATACTGATGCATTTCACTAACACTGCATCTTATGTAACAGTCCTGTCCAGTAGAACCATGGATACATCAACACTGTTGTTTTGCAGGTGTTTTGAAGCATTGCCTAAGGTACAGTGCTTAATTTATAAACTGAAAAATTAAAGTTTGCTTAGACCTGAAAGTGAGAGTAGCTACTTAAATGATCTATTTCAGTGGACAAATGAGTCTTTATTTCAGTCCTCAGAGCATCTTACCTGGATTGAGACCAGTACTAGAGTTCCTTCTCCCCCTGAGGCACTAGAAAAAATATTCACCATTGTTAAAATAATCGTTGTTAAACAACTATCAAAACCAAGATTTATGTTAACAAGGCATCTTTATTATAAGCATCCTTTCTGATATTTATTTTCCTGTGAATAAATTGGTGAAAACATTGGTCTATGAAAAAAAAAAC
This sequence comes from Neotoma lepida, assembly GCA_001675575.1. Taxonomy (NCBI): domain Eukaryota; kingdom Metazoa; phylum Chordata; class Mammalia; order Rodentia; family Cricetidae; genus Neotoma; species Neotoma lepida. The sequence continues at coordinate 62,784 of LZPO01066723.1, forward strand.
TGACTCCATGATTGGCTGCTGTTGGACTCTTCTCTAGGACTGTGGCTACCTTGAGCAAATAACTGCTAGTCAGATAGTCATGTATATAGCTCTTTTGTGAGCATCAGCCTTTGAATAGTCACATACATCTTGTGGAAGGTACACAGCAATGACACCTGCAGCAAATCCATGGCTCCTGAAAGTGTGGTCTCTGCCAATACCATGCAAGTTTCAGTTCGTTGTCCCCATGGAACTTTTTGGCATTGCTTGACTTAGCAATCCCTGAATAAGCCTATAAATATTGTCCCCCAGGCCAGAAGTNGAGCATTTCCCTTTTGATCTACAATAAGGAATAGAGTGACTCATGCAAAAGGAACAGCATTGTGACTGGTGTAAACACAAATTGTCATTTAATGGAGGTTTGCTGTGACTGGGGCAAGGCATCACTGCTCTTCTGTTTATTTAAGCACACCTTCCACTTACTTAGTAAAGATGTGNGAAAAGATCCTCCTGTACTGGCTTCCCCAGCTTCAAAATTGTAGGCCCAGTAAATGTCTTTTTCCAGTATTTCTACTTTACCTATAGTGATACCTATCATTANTNGAACAGTCAGAACTGGTAACACAATTAAAAGATTGCAGAGATGACAGCAGACTGAAGTTAATTTGAAATAAAGTAATAATGGAGCTTAGGTTTTTAAATTAAAAATAGAAACAAAATAAATTTTATATTTAATACATTAATAAGCATATAGGTAATAATTATGGGATTTACAAACAAATATACATTAATTGAGGATATGGAGACATTTTGTGTGTGCATTTTCTTTCTGTTTTTTATTAGTTTTTTAAATTATAATATAATTACAACATTTTCCCTCCCTCCAAACCCTCCTATATACTCCTTCCTGCTCTCCTTCAATTGCATGACCTCTTTTTTCTAATTGTTATTTCATGAACCTCTATATATACATACATATACTTAAATATAACCTGTTCAGCTCACACACTGTTAGGTATATATATAGTTTCAAGGCTAAGTATTTGGCACTAGACAACCAACTGGTGTGCCCTTCCCTGGGAAAGACCACCTAGTATTCCTCAGTTGCCTATAGTTCTCTGTGTGGGTTTGAGGCCACATGGGCTTTTCCCTCTTCAGTTTGCCATGTCTATAGTTTGAACCTATTTTTAATTGATGTGGAATGTGTAATTGTTTTCCTCAACAATGGCATTCAAAACTATAAGGCAAATTTTATGTTTCTGTAAGTTATGAACATGGACTCTTATGCATAAAACAGAAACAAGTTTCTCCAAAATTCACCCCCTTAAAAATACACTCCAAGAACCTGTGCCCAGGAACTCCCACCCATCATTGCCCCAGTTGCTGTCCAGCAGGGAAGATTCCTGTAGGCAAGATTCCCCACCAACACCCCCAATTGGACCTTGCAATCTACAAGGCACATTCCTTACCTCAAACCCACCCATGTTCCTGTGACCTCAGTGGCTTCCTAAGACATAGAATCCACCAGCTCTGATTGGACCAAGAGCAGCTCCCTGAGACACAGAATCTGCCAGCTGCAATTAGACCAAGAGCTACAGTTGGANCCAGAGTGGCCCCCTGAGACACAGACACAGCAAGTACATATTGGACCAGGAGCAGCTCACACAGACAAAGGCACCTCTTGCACCTATTGGAGTAAGAAATGGGTAGACACCAGTGCAAAAATACATACAACAGCATAAAGAACAATATGGTACCACTGGAACCTAGNGGTTAGACAACAGCAAGACTTGAACGTCACAATGTAGAAGAAGCAGAAGAAAGTGACCTTAAAAATAACTTTATGAAGATGCTAGAGGCCTTTAAAGAGAAAATGAAAAATTCCCTGAAAGAAATTGAGGAAAAGCCAAACATAAAATTAGAAGAAATTAATAAATCCCTTAAAGAAAGCCAAGAAAACCAAGAAAAAGCAATCAAACAGGTGAAGGAAACAGTCCAAGACTTGAAAACTGAAACAGAAGCAATGAAGAAGATACAAACTGAGGGAATGCTGGAAATAGAAAATCTGAGTAAATGAGCAGGAACTACAGATGCAAGTATATCCAATAGAATGCATGAGATGGAAGAGAGAATCTCTGGCATGGAGGATACAATAGAGGAAANAGATTAGTCAGTCAAAGAAAACACTAAAGCCAAAAAAGTCATAACACAAAATGTCCAGGAAATCTGGGACACCATGAAAAGGCCAAACCAAAGAATAATAGGGATAGAAGAAGGAGAATACCAACTCAAAGGCACAGAAAATATATTCAACAAAATCATAGAAGAAAACATTCCCATAGGAAATACCTATGAAGATAAAGGAAGTTTATAGAATATCAACTAGACTAGACTCCCCAAAAAGTCCCCTTGCCACATAATAATTAAATCACTAAACATACAGAATAAAGAAAGAATATTAAGAGCAGCAAAGGAAAAAGGCCAAGTGACTTATGAAGACAGACCCATCAGAATAACACCCAAATTCTCAATGGAGACTCTAAAAGCCAGAAGGTCCTGGACAGATGTAATCCAGACACTAAGAGACAGAGGATGCCAGCCTAGACTAGTATACCCAGTAAAACTTTCAATCACCATAGATAGAGTGCATAAGATATTGCAAGATAAAACCAGATTTAAAAAGTACCTATCCACAAATCCAGCCCTACAGAAAGCACTAGAAGGAAAACTCAAACCTAAGGAAGTTAGATGTCCCATGAAAACACAGGTAATAGATAACTCCACAGTAGCAATCGCAAAGAAGAGAAATACAAACATACAACCACCAAAAGATAACAAGAATTAACAATCACTGGTCATTAATATCTCTTAATATCAATGGACTCAATTCACCTATAAAAAGACACAAGCTAACAGAATGGATATAAAAACAGCATCCATCCTTCTGNTGCATACAAGAAACACACCTCAACTTCAAAGACAGACACTACCTCAGAGTTAAAGACTAAGAAAAGACTCTCCAATCAAATGGACTTAAGAAGAAAGCTGGTGTAGCTGTCCTAATACATGACAAAATAGACTTCAAACTAAAATCAATCAAAAGAGATCAGGACAGATATTACATATTCATCACAGGAAAAATCTAACAAAATGAAGTCTCAATTCTGAACATTTATGCCCCAAATACAAAGGCACCCACATATGTAAAGAAACAATACTAAAGCTTAAATCACACATCAAATCCCACACACTAGTAGTGGGAAACTTCCCAACATCCCACTCTCACCAATGGACAGATCTGCCAGACAGAAACTTAACAGAGAAATAAGGATGTTATGACTCAAATAGACTGAATAGATATCTACAGAACATTCTACCCTAACACAAAAAGAATATACCTTCTTTTCAGCACCCCATGGAACCTTCTCTAAAATTGACCACATACTAGGTCACAAGGAAAATCTCAACAGATAAAAAAATTGGAACTTCCTGTATTGTATTGGACCACCACCACCGTGGCTTAAAGTTATATTTCAACAACAAAATTTACAGAAAGCCTACAATCTCATGGAAACTGAATGATGCTCAACTGAATCACCAATGAGTCAAGGAAGAAAGAAAGAAAGAAATTAAAGACTTCCTAGAGTTCAATGAAAATGAAAGTACAACATACCCAAACTTATGGAACACTATGAAAGCAGTGTGAAGAGGAAAATTCATAACACTAAATATCCACATGANGAAGTTGGAGAAATCTCACACTAACAACAGCACCCCTAAAAGTTCTAGAACAAAAAGAAGCAAACTCACCCAGGAGGAATAAACGACAGGAAATAATCAAATTGAAAGCTGAAATCAATAAAATAAAAACAAAGAGAACAATACAAACAATCAATGAAACAAAGAGTTGGTTCTTTGAAAAAATCAATAAAATAGACAAGCCTTTATCCAAATTAACCAAAAGGCAGAGAGAGAGAGCATCCAAATTAACAAAATCAGAAATGAAAAGGGAAACATAACAACAGACAATGAGGAAATCCAGAGAATCATCAGGTCATACTTCAAAAATCTGTACTCCACAAAACTGGAAAATCTGAAAGAAATGGACAATTTTCTGGATAGATACCCTACCAAAATTAAATGAAGACCAGATAAACAATTTAAATAGACATATAACCCCTAAAGAAATAGAAGCAGTCATTAAAAGTCTCCCAACAAAAAAAAAGCCCAGGACCAGATGGTTTCAGTGCAGAATTCTAATATCAATAATCTTCAAATTCTTCCATACAATGGAAACAGAAGGAACATTACCAAACTCTTTTATGAGGCTACAGTTATCCTGATACTCATACCACACAAAGATGCAACAAAAAAAGAGAATTACAGACCAATCTCCCTCATGAACATTGATGCAAAAATACTCAATAAAATACTGGCAAACTGAATCCAAGAACACAACAAAAAAAATTATTACCATGACCAAATAAGCTTCTTCCCAGAGATGCAAGGATTGTTCAACATACAAAATCTGTCAATGTAATCCATCATATAAAATAATTGAAAGAAAAAGAAAAACACATGATCATCTCATTAGATGCTGAAAAAGCCTTCAACAAAATCCAACAACCCTTCATGACAAAGGTCTTGGAGAGATCAGTAATACAAGGAACATACATAAACATAATTTCAGCAAGCCGACAGCCAACCTCAAATTAAATGGAGAGAAACTCAAAGTGATTCCACTAAAATCAGTTACAAGATAAGGCTGTCCACTCTCCCTATATCTATTCAATATAGTACTTGAAGTTCTAGTTAGAGCAAAAAGACAACAAAAGGAGATCAAGGGGATACAAATTGAAAAGGAAGATGTCAAACTTTCACCATTTGTGGAAGATATGGTAGTATACATAAGTGACCCCAAAAATTCTACTAGGTAACTCATACAGCTGATAAACTCCTTCAATGATGATACAAGATTAACTCAAATAAATCAGTAGCTCTCCTATATACAAATGATAAATGGGCTGAGAAAGAAATCAGAGAANNATCACCCTTTACAATAGCCACAAATAATATAAAATACCTTGGGGTAACTCCAACTAAGCAAGTGAAAGACCTGTATGATAAAAACTTTAAGTCTCTGAAGAAAGAAATTGAAGAAGATATCAGAAAATGGAAAGATCTCCCATGCTCATGGATAAGTAGGATTAACATAGTAAAAATGGAAATCTTACCAATAGCAATCTACAGATTCAATGCAATCCCCATTAAAATCCCAACACAATAATTCACAGACCTGGAAAGAACAATATTCAACTTCATATGGAAAAACAAAAAACCCAGGACAGCAAAAACAATCCTNTACAGTAAAGCCACCTCTGGAGGCATCACCACCCCTGACCTCAAGCTCTACTATACAGCTATAGTAATAAAAACAGCTTGTTTATTGGCATAAAAACTGACATGTGGACCAATGGAATTGAATTGAAGACCCTGACATTAACCCACACACTTATGAATACCTGAATTTTGACAAAGAAGCCAAAACTGTACAATGGAAAAAAGAAAGTATCTTCAACAAATGGTGCTGGAATAACTGGATGTCAACAGGTAGAAGATTGAAAATAGATCCATATCCATTGCCATGCACAGAACTCAAGTCCAAGTGGATCAAAGAGTTCAACATAAATCAAGTTACACTGAACCTGTTCCAAGAGAAAGTAGGAAGTAGTTTTGAATACATTGGCACAGGAGACCACTTCCTACATACAACACCAGTAGCACAGACACTGAGAGCAACAATTTATAAATGGAACCTCCTGAAACTGAGAAGCTTCTGTAAGGCAAAGGACATGGTAACTAAGACAAAAAGACAGCTTACAGAATGGGAAAAGATCTTCACCAATCTCACATCTGACAGAGGGCTGATCTCCAAAATATATAGAGAACTCAAGAAACTAGACATCAAAATACTGAACAATCCAATTTAAAAATGGGCTACAGAGCTAAACAGAGAATTCTCAACAGAAGTATCTCAAATGGCGGAGAGGCATTTGAGGAATTGCTCAACATCCTTAGTCATCAAGGAAATGCAAATCAAATCAAGTCTGAGATACCATCTTACACCTGTCAGAACGGCTAAGATCCAAAACAGCTTACTTTGGAGAAGATTCAGAGCAAGAGAACACTCCTCCACTCTTGGTGGGAGTGCAAACTTGTACAGTTACTTTGGAAATCAGTATGGTATTCTCAGAAAAATGCGAATCAATCTTCCTCAAGACCCAGCTATACCACTCTGGAGCATATACCCAAGGAATGCTCAATCATACCACAAGGACACATGCTCAACTATGTTCATAGCAGCATTATTCGTAATAGCCAGAACCTGGAAACAACCAAGATGCCCCTCAACCAAAGNATGGATTTTNAAAAATGTGGCACATATACACAATGGAGTACTACTCAGTAATAAAAAAACAATAACATCATGAAATTTGCAGGCAAATGGGTGGAACTAGAAAATATCATCCTGAGTGAGGTTACTGAGACTCAGATGGACAAACATAGTATGTACTCGCTCATAAGTGGATACTAGAGGTAAAGCAAAGGATATCCAGACTACAATCCATAGCTCCAGAGAAGCTAGCTAACAAGGAGGACCCAAAGGACACATTGATCGCCCTGGGAAGGGGAAATAGATGAGATCTCCATGAGTAAACTGGGGATGAGAATGGGGCAATGAAGGGTAGGGGATGAGGGATGAGAACATAAGGGAATGGGGTGGTCGAGCTGGAACAGGGACAGATTGGGAGAGCAATGAAAGAGATATCATGATAGAGGGAGACATCATGGGGATAGAGAGGAACAGGGTACTAGGGAAGTTCCCAGGAACCCAAAAGGATGACCCCAGCTTAGACTTCTCGCAATAGTGAAGAGGGTGCCTGAACTGGCTTACCCCAGTAATCNAATCTCTGAATACCCTAACTGTCATCATAAAGCCTTCATCTAGTAACTGATGGAAGCAGATGCAGAGATCCATAGCCAAGCACGGGGCCAAGCTCCAGGAGTCCAGTTGAAGAGGAGTCCTTGCTCATTCTATGAGCAAGGGGCATCAAGATCATGATGGGTAAATCTAGAGACAACGGAACCAAACTTGTGGGAACTCATGAACTTTAAACTGACACCAGTGGAGCCTCCATAGGACTGGTCTAGGCCCTCTGCATAAGCGAGACAGTTGTGTAGCTTGATCTACCTAAGAGGCCCCTTGGCAGCAGGATCAGAATCCATCCATGGTGCATGAGCTGGGTTTTTGGAGCCCACTATTTATAGTGGGACATCTTTCACAGCTTTGATGCAGGGAGAAGGGTTTGGACCTGCCTCTACTGAATTCACCAGGCTCTGCTGACTCACATGGGAGGCCTTACCTTCTTGGAGAAGGGAATGGGGGGTGGGTTGGGGGAGAAGGCTAAAGGAGTAGGAGGAGGGAAGAGAGGGGTGTCTGGGATTGGTATGTAAAATGAATAAAATGCTCCTTAACAAAAAAATTAATTTCAAATTTTTTTATATTAGAAAATATTATATTTACTATTATATGTAATGCTATATTTTATTATATATACATATTTCTTATAATATAATGCACAAGTATTACTGTTACTCTGTTTAATATTTAAACTTTTTTAGAAGACCTTTGTGCCTGAGTCCTACAATTTAAAAGTGAATTTGAATTTATAAATCTAGCAGAAAAAATAGTTTTAAATATTCAATTCTTTCATTTTTCTAGGGTGATAACTTTTTTCAAAATATAACTGAATCAAACTAATTATAGTAGAACATGCCTTTAATCTCAGCACTTGGAAGTCAGAGGGAGGTGGATCTCTATGAGTTCAAGGCCAAAATGGTCTACCTAGTGAGTTCTAGGCCAACCGAAGCTACATAGTGAGACAAAGTCTCAGAAACTCAATAAACAGTGAACCAAAATTAATTTCAACTGACATAAAACAGCTCATACAACTCCACTATACAGTAGGTATGGTCATAGTTCTTAGATTTTTATGACTATATTTCAGATAAAATAGTAACTATCATTTTATTTTCATTCCCATCATTAATGATAGTTCTAATGTAACATTGCCTTCTTGGAAGTGTTGTTTAGTTTTTAACAGGGTCTCTTAGAATGCTGCTTTACACATTGACTTGTAAGAAAATGTAGTAAATGACTGATGCTAATTCTGTCCTAACTGTTATCACATTTTAGGCTTATTTGTTCATATTTTATTCCATTTTTTGATGAAAAAAGCTTAAATAGTGTCTGTGTTCCACAGAGAAGGATACTGAGCCTCCTAATAACTTGTGAAAATTTAATAAATGAATAATTAAAATGATTCAATCACTGGAAACTTGTTTGAAAGTCCAGAATTGTACCCACCACAAATATTATTCTTCAGCATAGGCAACCATATTGTGCATTTCATATAATCTTATGTCACCTTTTCATGCCTAATTTTATGGTTATCTTTGACTTTCCCTAGCATTAGTTTCTTTTATTTTTCTAATATACCATTAAATGTCTCAGTACATATTAATTAACTATTTTGTGTGTTATAATTTGCATTCAGTTATTGTGTTGTTGTTTAATTGGTGATTGTCTTGTATACTGTTAATATGCCTTATATGCTTATAAATTCTTGATTAATTGTTTCATATTCATTACTCAAACCTTAGACATTTACCTTGGATATGTTCTTTGTTGGGTAGATAAGTCTATTTCTAGCTGTCTCTCTCCATGAGGGTTATTCTGATTATTAATTTTTATTTGGTAGAATGAGACTTAACGATTGACAAGCTTCACTTTAAGGAGAACATGCATAGAATTCTGTCAAATTACTACTCCAGTCGTGTGTGTGTGTGTGTGTGTGTGTGTGTGTGTGTGTGTGTGTGTGTAGTGAGCAGAGGAGGAAGTATGCCATTAATAATTTGAGATATCACCAGTTTAAGGCTTATTTCTGACTCTGAACCTTTACTTACTCAGTGATTCCAAAATCAGAGACTCTGAAATTTACTGAGCAAATTGTTCACTGACTTTGCTCTATTTCCATTAACAGCCTCTACCTACTCTGTCTTCAACGCATCACCTAATACTTGCTCTCATCCACAAAATTGCAGACTTCTTGTATTCTCCTGTCATTCTCCTCTGATGTGCCTCCCACAAGCTTACATGTCTCCTCACTGCATATATATTTATTTCTATTTTGGGAACATCAAACAAATGCATGATCCAAGTTTTTGATCTTGGGAGAGTTTAAACATGAGCCATGGAAGATTAACCCTTCTTTATTTACATATATTAACACAAAACTGTTAGTTTGAAATGTGGAAAGGAGCGGAAAGTGACCTCTTCCTGGAGCTGTACCTCAGCTGGTAGAGTGCTTGCCTAACATGCATGATACCCTGGGTTCATTCCCCAGTACTATAAAAATCAAGCATGGTGGCATCTCCTATATCCCTGTCAGAACCCTGGAAATTGAGGCAGGAGAATCTGAAGTTCAATATCTTCTTGAATTATGTAAGTCCTGCTAACATAAAAAAATGATTAAGAATAGATTCCTTCTAAAGATTTTATGATACTACAGTGAAAAATATCTGCGGCCTTTCAAAGCTTTCATACATAATTTTACAAAAGTTGCAAGCCTTTTGCTGAGCTCTGAACCTCGATTGCTTTCCAGGTGTGAGATAATGAATGGAAGACATTACCCCAGTGCTATTAAAATTCCCCTGAACTGGACATAATAGAATATAATTTTCTTCCAAATCTCAATTATAAATCCCCAAATATCCTCAATAATCAGCTCAGGGTAAGATAAGGAAATGCTAAGAACATTTATCTCATAAATTTGAGCTTCCAAGGGTTATCTTGAACCCTTTCACTGTCACAGAAGTATCCGTGCAAAGGTCGGCCTCTCATTAGAGCTTATCTGAGGCCAGAGTTATGTGCTATGGTTTATTGCCTCAAGTATCAATTAATACAGAATTAAAGAAATGAAAACCCAGTGATTCATACCTTTGCTGGCAAGTCTTCACACGTCAGCATAATGCTAAAATATTAATTGTCATTTTAGTCATGGAGTATTTTATTAGGCATTTAACACTGTAGGTTTTATCAAGAAATACATAACATTTATTTTCAACAAAATGCAGAGGGNATTTGGTGAACATTTGCTCAAAAGCTAATAAAGTAAAATATTTGAGGTATTTTTTAACCAGTAAGTTAAATGTGACTATCAATTATTAATGAGGTTGAAATACTTAATAATAGGAGACTGGAAAGAGCCTATAAAAATCACTTAAATATCAGCATAATATCAAGGTCAGATTGTCTTCTTAGAGACTTAGAGGAAACAAAGGTGAAGAATAACTGCACAGTAGCTTTAACAGATGTTTTATTTAGGACTACTGATGGTGAAAGGTGGGATAACAGTGGCTAAGGACTAATGAAGGGTTAACAACATAATGGTTCAGTGTTTGTTGTTTTTGTTTGTTGTTGCTCTTAATTTGTTTGTTTTGTGCTTTTTTAAAAATTTTATGTAACTGGGAAGCTATCATTGCCTTCCTGGTAGGTAAATGCAAACCAAATATTACAATCTCCTTTAAATACTCAAACATTTTGCATGTATATCAGTTTTGTGATCGACATAGTTTAATCTCACATGAAGCACTAACCAGTACCATACCTGAAGGTAAAACTACTACTGTGTTTGTTCCTAGAGATTTCTAAAACAAAGAGCATGAAGACCTCCAGTAAATGAAAGCCACACTTGTAGACATGTAAGCATACTATAGCAACTAAATGTGCCACCAAACTGAGGAAAACTGCAGACAGTTACTATGAAGAAGCTGCCCCAAGCTAGCAGGCNAGGCTTTAGCAAGCAATGTACCCTTGCTAAAGAGTCTTCTTGTGATGTGCACAGATAAAGATGGGTTCTTATTTGATTACTGCCATTTAAGAGACAGATGAAGCCTAAGCCTCTTAGGACTATTTGTGACTGAAAACACATTGCCCATTTTTGGAAATCCTGCTTTAGCAGCATCTTTGTGTTGGCACTAGCAGAAAAGTGTCTTTGCTACATCAGAAATGGACAGAGCTGAGGAATAATGGATTCTGTCCATTGGTTTACACGAGCAGCCCTGGCAATTTGTTGCCTGTGTGGCTGGACTGCTAGGCTGTCTCTTGACTAAGCTTTTAGTCTGGACTTTCCCATCATCCCTTTCATGTGCAAATACAATGAATGCACCCTAGACTAAAAAGGAGGTAAATAAGATTACCTAAAATGAATCTAACATTTTTTCTGTAGAGATTAGCAAACTAATTTCCTTAGCATCCAGTCTACATACTTTGCCTGAACAAACACTCAGTGGCTCAACTTAACTTTTCCAAATTTCATATAATCTTTAAAATTAAAATCACAATATCAAAATTATATAGGAAAGTATATATTAAATAAAACAAATACAACCAATAAAATGTATATTGCTTGTATTCAGTGATTTATCTAAAAAAAAAAAAACTCTCCCTTTTTCAAAAGCTTATTTATACCATTTGATTATTTCACAGTCAAGATGAACGGTATAGAAATTTAGCTTAAACAAAAAAGTCTAAGTTATAAATAGAAAATACAATGAATACTACATGCTTATCCAAAGTGATACTCAGATTCTGTATTTGATACTTATAATTTCATGTCCTCAAATCCAACATTCTCTGCTTTTACACATGAAACAGGAATACCAACGTTTGTCGATTGTTCTGTTGGTTGTTACTGCAAATGTGATAAAATCTAGAGTCAGTTAGGAAGTGGGAAGCTCAGTTGAGGAAGTGCTTTAATCAGATTGGTCTGTGAGCACGTCTGTCACTCTCTTGATTGTTAATTGATATAGGAAGGCCCACTGTGGGTGGGACCACCCCTATGCACACACTTCTGGACTAAGTAAGAAAGTTAGCTGAGAATGAGCCAGGAAGTTTCTTAGAGAGCAAGCCATGAAGGACCATTCTTCCTTGGTTCTTCCCCAAGTTCCTGCTGAGATTTCTACCTTGATTATCCATCAATGATATATTGTGGCCTGGGAATATAAGGCAAATAAACCCATTCCTCATCAGGCTCTTTTTGGCCAGAGTGCTTTATCATAGCAAAAGGAAATCAAACTAGAACTTCAACATAGCAGAGATACTAGGATAAAGTAAAGGCTTTTAAAAAATGATGGTGATGATCTAAGTCCATGCTTAGACAGAATCTTGCCTGAAAATGCTATTTGTTGCCATTGTTTTATTTCTTATGACTGTATTAATCAACACACACATGCATTTTTCATTTGTTTATAAGAGGGGATTTATTGCATTATCTTGAAAGATCAGAGGATAGCTGCTCCTGCAATGGCCACATGCAGGCTGTAGAAACAAAGAAAATAGTAGTGGCCTAGTCCAAGAGGTGGAATTCTCAGAACAATAGGGACAAATACAGACTGAGGTTACAAATCCCAAAAGCTAACTGGAGAGTTGTTGGCTGGAAGACACACTAAAACATTGAAGACTCTGGAATCTGACAGGGAAAAAAAAGCTCCATCACATATTAAGACTAGTGAATAACTTAATTTCA
>LZPO01066724.1:17340-40955 GCA_001675575.1 Neotoma lepida
CGTTGGTGAGTGGTGGCTTGCTCCTAATTCCTCTGATCTCTGTCAGATTTTCACCCTTATTTCTTGTTCCGCGTGTTTATTAATAAGACTGGTTAGAAGTTCTTCTTACAGAATATTGATGGGTATTACATTTAATCTGTAGATTACTTTTGGTACAATGGAAATTTTCACTATATTAATCCTATCAGTCCATAAGCTTGGGAGATATTTCTATTGATTTGATGAAGACTAAGACCAAAAGCAACTTAGGGAGNAAAAGGTTTATTTCAGCCTATAGTTGTAGTCTACAATGGAAGGAAGTCAGGGCAAGAACCTGAAGGTATGAACTGAAACAGAAGCCATAGAGAAACCCTACTTATTGGTTTGTTCTTTGTAAGTTATTCATCCTGGTTTCTTATATAACCCCAAAACCACTTACCCAGGGATGCCTCATCCCACAGTGCACTGGGCCCTTCCACATCAATAATTAATTAAGAAAAAGCTCTACATATGTGCCTTCAGGCAACCTCAGGATGACATTTTCTCAACTGAGATTTTTCTCTTCCCAGGTAACTAACTTGTACCAAGTTGACAAAACAAAAAACCTCAGACAACTTGACACACATCATCACTATTCAACTGCAATCTTTTCTTTCTGTTTTTGTTCATCTCTAAAATTAAATATTGACAATAATTTTANAACATAAAACATAAATGACTTTAAAAGTTCTGTGGTGTAAAAATTCAGTCTCTTTGAAATATCCAATGACTCTTTAAAAGTTCAAACTCTCTCTAAAAGGTCCAAAGTCTCTTAACTGTGGGTTCCTATAAAGTAAAAAACACGTAGTGATATTTTGTTTGTGATCTAACAAATAAAACTTGCCTGAAGATCAGAGTGAGGAGCTAAGCCACTGGTTAGCCATAGAGGCCAGGCAGTGGTAGCACACACCTTTATTCCCATCACTCAGGAGGCAGAGGCAGACAGATCTCTGTGAGTTCAAGGCCACCCTGGACTGCACAAGATTGATCCAGTCTAAAAGGGAAACAGAACCAGGCAGTAGGGGCACACACCTTTCATCCCAGGACTTGGGATTTCAAGCCTTTAATCCCAGCACTAGGGAGGTGGAGACAGGAAGTGATATGTCTGGGTGGAGAGAAATAAGGTGGGAGGAAACAAGAGCTCAGTCTCTTTCAGGCTGAGGATTCAGTAGAGTTAAGAAGTCCCTCTAGTGACTGGCTGGCTGCTCTGCTTCTCTGATCTTCCATCATTTATACAGATATCTGGCTCTGGGTTTTTATTATTAAAACCAATTAGGATGCATGCTACAAAAACAAGTTAAATACTTTCTTATTTCAATAGGGTAGAATCATGCAAAGTCACAATTAAATCAAAGTGAAACCAAAATTCATCAGTATAAAAAGTTCAGTGTTCGATTCTGGGACTCACTCATGATCTTCTGTGCTCCAAATGGTTTAGAAAGCTCCATTTCTAAATGGGGCTCTGCCATCCCCAGAATGCACGGGTAGTCTCATGGCTCAGACAGGTTCTACTCCATACCTGCTACTGTCCTTAGTGGTCAATCCATGCTACTAGTATCTCCAAAATGCTGAGATTTCGACTGCCTCTAAGGCAGCCTCTTTAGCAATGGCTTCACTTGGACTCTTTTCAGACTCATGGTGCCAACTCTCAGCTTACCTCTATGACCCCTTCAGTCTCAGGCCTCACATTGGATTGAAATTTTCTGGGAATAATTTCTTGAGCATCAGCACACAGAAAGCTGTGGTCTAGAGTGGCCAAGGCTGCATCTTTCTCGTGATGGAAACCAGACCTGAAAATGTGTTACAGTCACTCAAGTGGGACTGGATCTGAAAACATAGTGGGAAATTATTACCAGGTTCACAAAGTATTATCATGACAGACCTGATCATGTTTTTTTTTTTCTTTCATCTTTATTTTTGTGATATTGTGGGAAGTATTTGGAACTTTGGGCTGGGAAATCCATTGAGTGTTCAGAGCTTTAAAAGGTGTTGTGGTAACTTGGAAAATAATGCTGAAAGCAGTGCAAAGGATAGAGGTCTGGCTTGTGAAATNTCAGAGGGAATCAAAGACTCTGTCAGGGCCTTTCATGTGATAGTATGAGTTTAAAATCTGCCATTCTGGGCATCTGGGGAAGCACTACTTACAATGGGCTGGGTACTCTTACATCACTTAGCAATCAAGACAGTTCTTCATAGACATTCCCACAGGCCCATATACTCTAAGCAATCCCTCTGTTGAGTTCCTTCTCAGATGATTCTAGGCTATGTCAATTTGACAGTTGAAAATAATTATGTAGAAAGTGTGAAAACCTGTGATTCCCTAACCCAAGAGGTAGACCTTTCCCAATCATCCAGCTCCTCAATCTTAGGCTCTTCAGCTCCCATAATTCATTTTTGTTGTTAATAAGCCACCTGGTTTATGATATTTTGTTACAGATAGCCATATGGTGAAAGAGAGTTTAATCTTTTGTTTACCAGGAAGAAATTTCCTCAACTCTAAGAAAAAAGAGGAGCGTGTAGGAAACATATTCACTGGACTATGAGGAACAAAGCCAGTCTTTGCATACTAATGTAGACTATCATCTTTAATTAGGACTTGGGGAGGCTGAATTCTGCTGTCTTCCGTCTTTTAAAATGAGCACTTATGATCAAAGCGCTACCTTCCTTAAATAATTTAAATTGATATCCATTTTAAATAATGTAGATATTCAATATTAGGCATGAAAATGTCTTTTATCTTTTATCTTTAGGTTAGCTGATTGCTACTTAAATAAAAGGGTTCCTAAACAGAAATAACATCTGGCATGGTCCTTCTTTGGGAAAGAGGATCAAGCATTTACTCAACTGGGAGTCTCCTGTGATCTCCACACTTCCCTGGAATAGAGCAGGTGGGAGGCACACAGCTCTGCAGCTGCCTGGAGGGTCACTCTGCAAATCCTTCCAGCTGCTGGAGGGCAAACCAATCTGTTTCTGCTCTCCTGGAAAAGAGCAAGTGCCCTCCCTGACCCACAACAAGAATGGTTTGTAATGCAGCAAAACATTGAATGAATCGTTCGACAAATACTCAAGAGTTCCTTTTAAAATCTCTGCAGCAAAGATAAAGTATTCAACCTCTTTGAAGAGATGGTTGGGTCCACATGTCCTATTATAAGTAGTAAGCTTGCCTGCCTTGACTTTTAAAATTGAGTAAAAGGCTCAGAATACAAGCTTGACAAAGAAGTATTAGGCTGCAAGGGTTCAGTTAACTACTCAAATTCTAGTTATTTTCTCTTACTGTCTGCATCTTTATAGCACTCTTCTCTCCTCCAGCTATCCAATACTTCCTCTTCTTCTGGCTCTCCAGGGGACTAGAGTACCACAGCTGTCATCACAAAATCAACGCACAGTCACATTCAAAGGAAAATTAAAATAAAGAGAATAAAGAATTGTACACAAGAGCCTAGATATTATAGATAAAATTTCATTTGGGGGATGCTCTTTTCATTGTCGTATGCCATAGGCTTCGTGCTAGGATTCTGGGGGGGAAAGACATCTTTTTTTTCTTACTCATTTTCTTTCAAAATGTGTTTATAAATTGTGCTTAAACCTGCCAGCCCATGCTTATTTTATTCCTCTGATATTCCATTTGAGTGCAAAGAACAGACTGCCACTCAATTTAGAGATGGATTTCATTAATTGATTAAAAATATCCATAGATAATTTGCACTCCTACCAACAGTGCTTGAGGGTTTCCATTCCTACAATCCCTGCCAACATTTGTTGTCTGAATCTCAGCCATTCCAACTGAGCTAAGATAAACTATCAAAGTAATTTTAATTTGCATTTCTCTGATGATTAAGGATTGTGAACAGTTTTTTTTTAAACAAAAATAGATTCTTTTGTGGCTCCCCACTGACCTACATAACCTTTCTCCACCAGGGGCCCACTTTTGTGGCTTCCCACTGACCTACATAACCTCTCTCCACCAGGGGCCCACTTTTGTGGCTCCCCACTGACCAACATAACCTCTCTCCACCAGGGGCCCACTTTTGTGGCTCCCCACTGACCAACATAACCTCTCTCCACCAGGGGCCCACTTTTGTGGCTTCCCACTGACCTACATAACCTCTCTCCACCAGGGGCCCACTTTTGTGGCTCCCCACTGACCTACATAACCTCTCTCCACCAGGGGCCCACTTTTGTGGCTTCCCACTGACCTACATAACCTCTCTCCACCAGGGACCCACAGCCATCATGCTTGGCCGGGTCCCAGGTAACCACTTTCCTTCCTCCAGTCTGGTCTCTCCAGACAGCTCTTAGAACTTCAGCTGCCTGCCTACCCCAGCCCCTTCTCTAAGTCCACCTCCATCCCCTTGAGACTTGGCCTTGTAGTGCAGATCCAGGGTACCCCCAGCTCTTCCCTGCTGCCCCTCTCAACCATCCATTCTAGCTCACCTCAGTTCCTTTGTGATTCCCCATGTGAGCACNACTTCCTGCACTTTTGTGGATATCTTGTCATTCTGGTCATTGTTGTGACTCATAGACATTTCAGCTGGGTAGAAATGTTGAATTGCTTCCCTATCTTTGCAACTTGCATAAAATTTTCTGCTACCATGGAGGCTAGACCACAGGAAAGAGGCTTTCAGGTCAGATCCAGCTCAAGTCCTCTGAGTCTTGTGTCCTACGTATGCATTGTCTCCATAGTAGAGGCAGACCCTCATCCCCCAAGAGGAAACCAAGGTCTCCATTGGTAGTCTCTACTGTCTCAGGGATCACTTGGACTACCCTGATCAACCATTGGAAAGATTTCTTGTGCCTGGTACTAAGGGTTTTGTTAGTCTATGGCTTTGTGGGGAGTATATCAGCCTAAGCAGCTTAAAGTCTTTGTTCAGTAGATGGTAGGGGCAGATCTGGGAGAAGCTGAAAGGAGGAGTTGGGAGTAAATATGATGAAAATACATTGTACAAAATTCTCACAGAATTGACGCAATTGCTTTTGAAATATCCGCTGATAACCATAACTTGAATCCATAAAAATACCCTTCTTGGTATCTGTAAAAAAGTCAACTGTACATTGTGCCCCCCCATCTTGTGTAAATTCTCAGTGAGTTACCATAAGTGAATTAGATTTTCTCCTTGTACCTTGTATGACCACTGGCTATCCAACATCTTGGTTTTAGATGTCCAACTCTTTTTCTATGATTAATATTTAAGTATCCATCACCAACTCAACTCTTAGAAACTTCTCTGAGAAAGTCTTTGGTAGCTATTCCCTCATTTCATACAGTAGGGAGAGATGAGCCAGTGTGTCCTTCAATCAGTTTCAAATTCCAGGCAATACTCTTTGCTTCCTACATGGCCTTTTCTTCACTAATGGAGGTTCCCATACCAAGATGATTGAGGCTGTGCAAGTGACAGTTTTGTAAAAAGAAAATATATAAGTACCAGGGCTCTGAGTTGAAGCAGTGCATGGAGAGAATGGATGGAAACAGCAGAGATCTTGATTTAGTACAGATCAATGCTCTATCTTGACATCAGCAGTGATTTATGGTGGTTAGTGTCACATTAAGTGAGTCAGATAGGTGTGAGTCTAATCATCATCATGGAGAAGGGGAGAAAGATGATGGGAGCTCTCGCAAGTAGAAGACAGTGCTCACTGTTAGAAAGATCCAGAAGTTTGTCTCAAGGGGTGGGTACAGTTCTAAACAGATAGATTTGTACTTATATGTACTTTTTCCTGACACTGGCAAAAACCAAATCTGTGTGTGGCTATCAATTGCCAACCACTCTTTAGCTGTAGATGAGACTCTGTGATGACATCTCCTCCCCATGCTGGCATTTTGTCTGGCTTGAGCCTGTACAGATCTTGTGCATGTTTTCTCAACTGCCATGAATTCATATGTGAAACTAATAAAGAAACCAAAGTATCCCCATTTGCAAGTAGTGTGATTCTATACATAGAAGACCTAAATCTTCCCCAAGGAATCTCCTACATTGAAAAAGGCTCTCAGCAGAGTAGCAGGATACAAAATTAACATAAACATCAGTAGACTCCCTNTACACAAATGACAAGAATACTAAGAATGAAATCAATAAAACAATTCAATTCACAATAACCTCAAAAAATCTTAGGGTAAATCTAACCAAGGAAGTGGAAGATGTGCACAATGAAAACCTTAACAACCAAAAAAAGAAATCTGAGAAAATACTAAAAGATGGAAAGACTTTAATCCTGATCATGGATTGGCAGTATTAACATTGTGAAAATGCCCATCCTACAAAAGCAGGTCACAGATTCAACACATTCCTCACCAAAATCCCAACGCGATTTCTCACATAAATTGAAAAAAAAAATCTTAAATTTCATGTGGAAATACAGAAGACCCAGGATACAAAAGGACACAGAGGTAACACCATCCCTGATTTTAAATTATACTTCAGAGATATAATAATAAAAACAGCATGGCATTGGAATTAAAAAAAACAGGCACATTGATCAATGCATTAGAATTGAGGACTATATGTGAATCCACACTCATAGTTGATTTTTGGCAAAGAGGCCAACAATACACATTAGAGAAAAGATGGCATCTTCAACAATTGATGCTGGTCAAGTGGATAGCTGCACGTAGAAGAATGAAACTAGATCCATATCTCTCACCCTGCACAAANTTCAACTCCAAGTGGATAAAAGACCTTAGCATAAGACTGGAGACCTCGAATTGGATAGAAGAGAAAACAGGGAATATGCTTGAGTTCATTTGCATAGAAAAGAACTTTTTGAACAGACTCTGATAGGGCAAGCTTTAAGACCAACAATTCATCAATGGGGCCTTGGATGAAGCTAAAAAGTTTCTGTACAGTAAAGGATACCACCACTCAAGTGAAGAGGTAGCCTGCTGAATGGCAAAAATTATTTACAAGCCATACATCTACAGAGGGTTAGTATCTATAACATACAAAGAACTCAAAAACCTATACATCAATGAAACAATCAAATCTAAAGCTGAGGCATGTGACTAAATAGTGAGTTCTCAAAGAATGAAATACAAATGGCTGAGAAACATTTAAAAAACACCCCAGGCTTAGGCATGAGATATTTTCTTTAGCATCATTGGTCAGGAAAGTTCAGAGACTCCCAAATCAATATAGGCTATGGCTATGGCTATGGCCCTTGGTTGCCTCCTAGAAGATGAAGGTAAGTCCTTATTGCTGAATACATCATGTGCATTGGATATAAGACTCAGAAGACTTAAGATGGACCTGTCATCAAAGCTGCCTCCCTGAGGATAGATTTCATACCAAGCAATCAAAGGAGAAATATAGTGAATATTTCTGCCCAGCTGTAGAATAATTCTACAGTATAGCAAGATATCCCTAAAGGTACAATAGTGGCTCTAAAATCTTTCCAACCTGTGAGTTGTAACCTCTTTAGGAGAGCTACTCTTGCACAGGAGTCACCTAAGACCATTGGAAAACACAGATATTTACATTACAATTCATAACAGTAGCAAAATTACAGTTATGAATTAGCAACAAAAATAATTCATGGTTGGGGGTCATCACAACATGAAGAACTGTATTAAAAGGTCAAAGCATTAGGAAGATTTAAAATCACTGTACTAGTTGGACTTAATGTCTGCTCAGCAGGAGGGAAATCAATCATGCCTAGTACTGGAAAACTAGCTAACTACCAGGGACTAGTAAAGTCACGTAACTTACTGGGGAAATTACTACTGCCGCTTTATTAGACCAACATAAGTCTGAATTGTATCCTCAGTACTTATCCTATACCCACAGGTAAGTGTGGCTCCCACCCTGCACCAAAGAAACGTCTCTCGGCAGCCTACTGAGACCATTACAGAAAGCTGCAACTGGCCAAAATATGGAGAAAGACAGTCATGGAGTTCTGGGAAACAGTGGATACACATGTAACTTCTATACAACTTCTGCACTCTTTAGGGAACTGTGAAGAAGGAGAAGTGGAAAGATTGTAAGAGCCAGAAGACCAGGAATCCTGTTGTGAGGTGTGTCTCAGAAATCACAGGGAAGCGTCACCCATGAAGCCACAACAACGTGGCTTTAAAAAATGACAACACCAATGCACATGCTAATATATAAAATGGGGAAAGTATCAAGAGACCTCACCCCTAGACAAAGAACAAGGCAAGTAATGACTGCTGAGAGAGGGAGCAGTAGTCTTCCCAGGGGATGAGAACCCTAATTCGTTACCCAACACCAAATAATCAGCCCTGAAATCATATACATACCAACAAACACTAGACAGATTCAGGAGGTCTTGTGTGTGTGTGTGTGTGTGTGTGTGTGTGTGTGTGTGTGTATGCATGGGTGTGTGTAAATGTATATATGTATTATTGATATGTACCAACAATAGTCAGATAAAAAAGGCCATAAATTTGAAAAGTAGTGGGAGACATAAGGGTTGGAAAGAGGAAAGGGGGGAAATGATGCAATTATGTTTTAATTTTAAAAATGTCTCCAGCTATCAGTGAAATGCAAATTAAAACTACTCTGAGATTTCATCTTACCCTAATTAGAATGGCTAAGATCATAAAAACAAATGACAAAAAAATGTTGGCAAGAATGTGGGAAAGAGGAACACATATACTGCTGGTTGGGAGTTCAAAACACATGTTTCTTTTAAAATAATATTTTTATTTATTCTTCAAAAGTCTCATATATGTATACAATGTATTGTGATCACATCTATTTCTGCTCCATCATTCCGACTTGCTTCAGGCCCTGCTCCAAANACCCAACACATCTCCTTCCCAATTCCATGTCTTCTCTGTTTGTTTGTTTATTATGTATTGTTATAACCCACTGAGTTCAGTTAATGCTGCCCATAGGAGCATAGGTGTGGGGGTATCCACAGTCAAAAGTAAAGCTGTATAAAGAAGCCTTATGAAAAGTCACTAGTTTATAAGATATATATATATATATATATGTGTGTGTGTGTGTGTGTGTGTGTGTGTGTGTGTGTGTGTGTGTCTGCATGGTTGAGCAACATTACTCCCAGAAATACATGATTATTAAATGAAAATTTCCATGCTAGGCATAGGTTATTTTCCTTTGTGTTATTAGTCAAGGAAGACTCAGAGAAGCAACCCAAACAACACAGGCTATTGCCAATACTCTTTGTTATCCACTGTAAATTGAGGGTAAGATCCTATAGCTGAAAACATCACACCCTTTTGCTACGAGACGTAAAGAAACTAATCTTGAACTGACTAGAAAACTCTGTCTCTCTACTGGCTATATCTTTCCTGTGTGGAAGTCACTACACAAGCTGTGGGGATTGGGGGGTGGGGTGACACACATATCAGTGGTCTTCAGTTCCAGACCTTTCCTGCTAAAAGCACATTATTTTGAACATTATATCTTAGTAATAATTGCTCTGTGATGATACTAGCACGGTTAGAGTAAAAAGCCATCTCTGTGATTAAAACATAATTTCTATACTGGGAATGTACATCTTCAGTAGATTCATCTACTATTTTCATGTTGAAAATACCAAATCCTAGTGATTATTTCTTCCCAATTACATCACAACATGCACCCTCCAGACACTCACTGCCTCTGACAGGAGTGAGGACCAGTAGTTTCTTCAAGGAACTACTGTCATGATGATATCATAGTGGTTCAGATCTTTGATTTGTGCATTGTCCTGTGGATGTGTACCACAAGATACTCACTTTCCTTTATTCTCCCTGTTTTGAAATGAACTGTCCCGGCAGGGATGGCCTTTTGCTGTATTGCTTATAAGTTTGCCTGCAACTAGTAAGCGTGGTGTATCTGAGGAGTACAATGAGATAATTGTGTCAAATCTCATCTCACTTGAGAAATGCTGGTACAGATCAATTAGCTATGAAGTCTAAAGGTCTCCTAAGAATAAGTATGCATGTGTGTGTGAGCACATGAGTGTGTGTGTATGAGCACATGAGTGTGTGTGCAAATGAGCACATGAGTGTTGTGTGAGCAGGAGTGTGTGTGAGCACATGAATGTGTGTGTGTGAGCACATGACTATGTGTGCATGAGCACATGAATGTGTGTGCATGAACACATGAGTGTGTATATGTGCAAATGAGCACATGAGTGTGTGTGAGTACATGAGTGTGTGTGAGTACATGAGTGTATATGTATGAGCACATGAGTGTGGTTGTGTGTGCATGAGCACAGGAGTGTGTGTGTGCACCTGAGTACATGAGTGTGTGTGATGAGCACATGAATCTATGTGTGATCACATGAGTGTGTGCATAAGAACATGAATGTGCGTGTGTGTACGTAAGAGAGGNGGCTATCCATTGGTTTATGTATTCACTCATTCAACAAATACTTAAGCTAGTAGCACAGGTGCTGAGGATAAAACGAGCAAAATAAATATTCAGAAAGTGTTTTTTCAAATAATCAGAAAGCAAGAAATTGTGCAGTGTTGATTGGACAGGAAAATGGAAACAGTGTTCTGGAATATTCTCAGGTTTTAGGCTGAATAAGAAGAATTAAATGAACTTGGTCAAAGGTTGGGGAGAGAAATGTTATAATTATGTGCTCTAGAATACTGAGGAACATTGTACTTATTATATGTTCTTGCTAAAATTGTGTCTATTGATCCAATAAAATTAAATATAATTGCCCTTGTCAGAGGAATAACATGTCTGGATCATCCAGATATTCAGAGACTAAATCAAGATAAAAGTGTACAAATGGCACTGCACTTGCATCCACACGAGAATGAAAATTACTAAGGTGAGCTGTACAGAAGTTTGGGCAGGACAAGAGTAATAAATCAAGCGCTGACGGGGTCGGTTTGTGGAGGAAAGGAACATGCAGAGCTTGCTTGCCTAATGATCTATTGAGCTTGGTGCATGCCATTGTGTCTCCTGCCAAAGCATCATATGCGTCATTAGCGGACCCAGGGAAGTAGAAACAAGCTCATATTGCCTTCTCTATTCTACCAGTTATTTCTGTTTTTCTAGAATCTTGTGTGTGTGTGTGTGTGTGTGTGTGTGTGTGTGTGTGTGTGTGTGTGTGTGTGTGTAAAAATGTTTTTTTGTGTGAGTGATACATCTGTGTGTGCAAGTGAGTGTGGAGGTCAGGGGACCTTAGGTGCAACTTAACTTTCTTTTATTCATTTACTTACTTATTTGTTTTTTTGTTTGTTTGTTTTTGTTTTTTTATTAAAAGATTTTCTTATTTTACATACCAACCACAGAATCCCCCTTCTCCCTCCTCCCTCCTCCCGCCCCCCAGCCTTGCCCCTCAACCCACTCACCCCCAATCCCACCTCCTCCCACACAAGGTCTCCCATGCAGAGTCCCCAGAGCCTGGCACCCTCACTTGAGGCGGGTTGTTTGTTTGTTTTTAACTCACAGCCTTTCAATGGCCTAGAATTCGCCAAGCAGGTTAGGCTGGCTGGCCTGTGAGCTATGGGGATATGCCTGTCATTGCTTCCCCAGTGTTGGGATTGCAAGTGCATACATCTGGCTTTCTTTTATTGGAGTTCTGGGGTTTGAACTTGTCCTTCACGCTTGCAAGTCAAGCATTTTACCCACTGAACATACAGATTAGGAAGCAAAAATCTTGATAAAAGGAAATGTTAAGCAGAATGAGGGAGCAACTTTAGCAAGTCCTCTAACAGGATAAACAAATATGTGTGATTTAATGTACTGAAAGTTGGGGGGATAGAAGTTGTAGCTCCATCCAATTTAATAATAGGCATGGCTTTCTTGGCATGAGGTTTCCTCATACCACATCATCATATTGGAGAGGTAAGGCTTCCACATATGAATTGGAGAGGCCACAAACATTCTACCAATACAAACTGAATTAAGTATTCATTCCAATGATCTAATGTGGAGTCACTCTCTTAGCCACAANTTTTTAAAAATAATATTTGACTTTATTTATTTGTGTATGTGTGTNTGTGTGTTCATGCCATAGTGTGCATGTGTGAAGGTCAAAGAATAACTTGTGGGATTTTGTTCTCTCCTTTCACCATGTAGGTTTGGGGCTTCCAACCTCAAACTTAGTTTGGCANGCTTGCCAAGTATCTTAACTCACGGAGACATCCTGCTGGCCCCTATTAGCCATTTTTAGGGGGATGACTGAATTTAGAAGTGATTGCTGTTTGTGTAATATCTCATTTTTGCTTTATTAGAAATAACACATTACCTTGTATTTAAAAGAGGNCTGTTTACTTTCCACACTTAGTGATTTAATTTTTTTTTCCTTTTTTTGGCTGAGCAAAAGCATTCTAGTTTCATGAAATCCCATGGTGCCAGTCGGTTTCTCTTACAGATTCTATTTTAATTCTGTAGTTGTCCATGGACANGCTTTAAATGATTTCAATTACTTAAATGTGTTGACGTTTGGTTTACTATACATTGTGTAGTTTATGTGGGGTGGTATTTCTTGCACACTTGAAATGTATGTAAGCTCTGCTACAATTTGGTGGGATGTACAAGAAACACCAGTTAAGTTTGTAGGATACAATTTTATGAAAATACCTCTAGCGTTCAAAGAGACTAGACTTTTGCTGGACCTCACAGTCATGTTAATAATGCACCTCCAGATCTTTTAAGACTATATAATTATCCTGCTATCCTACTCTGTACTTAGCTTGTTTAAGTTTAACCTGCCTTAAAAATAAAAACAATTTAATGCCTTGAATTTCTCATGTAATCAACTTTTACATCTTAAGCTAAGTGTATAGCTTTAATCTTGTTCTATGCCACAGTCCCTGACCCAGGAAAATGTATGTATGCTTGTGTGTATGCTGTAGTAATCATTTGCTGGAAAAAAAAAACCCAACAGGTTGAAGTCAATATTAAAACAAATACCTACCATAAATGTTGGAAGCAACGTATGTATAGCTTGATAACATGTTGGCAGTTACTTTTCCAAGAGCTATGGGGTCAGTAAAAGTTCTTCTCTCGTAAAATTTGGCTAACAATTTCTATGAAGAATCTTGCGTTCCTTTCCATGCTGTGCTTTCTGTACTGTCCAATAAAAGGGGAACAAAGCCCATTGTTAGGGATAGATGGAAGACAAAGAGTGGGAAGTGAAGAGTTCAAGCTTGGGTTCACTCAGTCAATCAATCTGAGAGAATTAGTCTGTGATTTCATTATTTAATGCAACACCAACACATTTTGGTGCCTTCTGAGGTATCATTAATGTGTTTAACTGACACAAAAGGAAAATCATTCGAGAGAATTGTTCAAGTCTTTTGTATCTTTATTGATTTTNCTTTCTACTAGTTCTATTATATACTAAAAACAAAATGTTAAAGTATGCAAATATTCTAGAATCATTTTATTCCTTTCATATTTTATCAGATTTGCTCACTTATTTATAAGACGGATTGCTAAACAGTCTTATTAATAAAATCCCAGAGCCAGATATTGGGGTAAAAACTGAGAGATAAGAAAAGCAGAAAGAAGCCAGCCATGTTCTTACCACTTGGAAATCCTTAGCCAAAAAGACCTACTTCCTGTATACCCACACCTATATGCCTTTCTGTTCTGCATCTTACTTCCTCTCTCCACCCAGCTACATCACTTCCTGNCTGTCTGTACAGACCTCTAGATCTCTATGGTTAGTGCTGAGATTAAAGGTATGTATCACCATGCCTGGCTCTGTTCCCTACTGTGGCCTTGAACTCACAGAGATCTGCCTTCCAAATGCTAGGATAAAAGGCATGTGCTACCATTGCCTGACATCTATGTTTAATATAGTGGTTGGCTTTTTCCTCTGATCCTCAGATAAGCTTTATTAGGGTGCACAATATATTGGGGGACACAATATATCACCACACATATTTTGTAGCTTTGTTACTTAGGTGCATTGATGTTCAATTTTACTTGAAGAATTTGTCACCTTATCTTCCTATAAAATGCTTAGNTATCCTGGATGATGTTTTCCCCTGGTGATATAAATATAGATGCTTTAACAATCTTTCAGTTAACATTCACACGGTGTGCTGGCTGATTTTATGTCAGCTTCACACAAACTAGAGTCATCAGAGAGGAGGGAGCCTCAATTAAGATAATGCTTCCAGGGGAAAGAATGTAAGAGCCAGAGGCGATGAAGGACACCAAGAAGACAAGGTTCCCTAAATCAACAAGATTAGAGCACTGGATGAAGTCACAGAGATTGAGGCAGCATGCACAGGCCTGAAAGGGTCTGCACCAGATGGGTCCAAGAGCTGAAAAGAGAAGTGGACACAAGCCTCCATCCCTAACCTAAAAGTTATCTCCACCTAATAACCACTTCCAAATGAAAATTTAGTGTCCTCCAAGGGAGTCTCACTGGGGAAATAAACTACTCTTAAAGATAGGCTGCTTTCCAGCAGTAGATGGCCAATAGAAAATGAACTTAAACATCATCTTTGGACATCCCTGGTTTTGGTCTCTGTTTCTTGTGCCTTCGTGCCTTCTCTTAGGCTCTTTTGTCCTATTCTAATGTGTTAGTTTTTGTTTTATCATACTATATTATATTATATTATATTATATTATATTATATTATATTTATTATGTTATTTTATTATCCTTTAGAAGTCTGTTTTTTAATGAGAGACAGAAAGGGAATGGATCCAGATGAGAGGGGAGGTTGGGAAAAACTGGGAGGAGTTGAGGGAGAGGAAACCATAATTAGGATATATGATGTGAGAAAAAAATCTATTTTCAATAAAAAACCAAAAATTAAAAAAATAAAATAAAATAAAAAGAAAGAAAAGAAAATGACTCCATAAGATCAAGCTGTAGGCAATCCTATAGGGCATTTTCTTAATTAGTGATTGATGAGGGAGAGCCCAGCCCAGTGTGGGTGGGGCCAACCCTGAGTGGTGGTCCTGGGTTCTATAAGAAAGCAGGCTGAGCAAGCCATGAAGAGCAAGTCAGTAAGCAGCACCCCTCCATGGCCTCTGCACTAGCTTCTGCCTCCAGGATCTGGCCTGGTTTGAGTTCCAGCCTTGACTTCCCTCAATGAACTGTGACTTGGGAAATGTAAGCCAAATAAACCCTTTCCTCCTCAAGTTGCTTTGGTCATGGTGTTCATCACAGCAGTGGTCACCCTAACTAGGACATGGTATAGTTTTTTCTATTCTTTTAGTTTTAGTTTATCTATATTTTTAAAACTCAAATTTATTCTATGTCAATAGCATATTATTGAAACTTACTTTTTAAATTAAGTTTAATCTTGTGTCTTATAAATAGTATTTTGGATTATTTATACATAATATAATTATCAATATGTTTAGATTTACATCTCTTTCTTCAATTATTTTCTACTTGTTGTCATCTATTTCTACCTTCATGTTACAATTTTTATTATTCCATTAAACTTATGGCTTTTAACAGTTAANTGTTTTAGTCATAGCTTTAGAATTTAAAATAGGTATCAAATAATAAGTTACCACTTCATAATAGTCTAAGGACCTTACAATAATATATTCTTAATTTCTCCCTCCCATTTTCTATTCTGATATTATCATACACATCATACATATTATTTTACATATCTACAAATGCAGAGCACATTTCCATAGTTTTGCTCAGTCGTTTGTGTATCAAAATCAATTTTGAAAATAATAAATGTGAATTTTAGACTTAGCTGTATTTAATATGCTTCTCATGCTTTCTTTTATTTCTGTGTATTCAAGCTCTTCTGGCTACAGTATTATTTTGTTTGAAGATCTTCTTTAACATTTCTTTTACAGTTCATCTTGCCATGAATTTTCTTATGTATTTTGGTTTGTGCCAGAGATTCTTTATTTTTCCTTTGCTTTGGAAAGATATTTAAACTAGTTATGAAACATTGAGTTGAAATATTTTTTCCTTCTAGTACTTTCTATAACTTCTTGTCTTACAATTTGGTTTTCTTTTGAGTCTATAATACTTAATAATTTTCCTAAGCTCTTATTAATGATCATTTCCCAAAGTGCTTTTCTATACCTTAGTTTCTAGCCATTTGAATACACCATGATTGTGTTGTAAAATGAATCTTAAATAGTCTTATTAATAGAAAACTCAGCGCCAGGAATTGGGGTAAATTCTGAAAGGTCAGAGAAGCAGAACAAGCCACAGCCAGCCTCACCTTGCCAGCTCCTCAGCTGATCTTGTTTCCTCAGACTGCAGGCTTCTGAGTCCTCACCAGAATGGATCTCAACTGAACTGCTGCTCAAAAGCCTCAAAGCTTAAAAGGCCTCTAGTTTATGGTCCTCATGCCTTATATGCTTTTCTGCTTCCTGCCATCACTTCCTGGGATTAAAGTCGTGTGTCTTTCCCAAGCAAGACATGAGATCTCAAGTGCTGGGATTAAAGGTGTGTGCCACCATTTTTTGGCCTCTATATCTAATCTAGTGGCTGTTCTATTCTCTTACCCCAGATAAGTTTTATTAGGGTACACAATATTTTGGGGGACACAATATATCACTGCTTTTTTGCTTTTTAGCTCTAGCCTTGGGTCTTCTATTAGCTGTACATCCAAAGGGTCTACCCAGTACTCTTGCTCCTCTTCAGGAAGCAAACCACTATCAAATGAAGTGTTGACTGTTGCTCATCAATTTTTGGTTTGGTTTGGAGACAGAGTCATTTGTGTAGACTAGGCTCCTTCTGAAATCATTATGTAGCTGAGGATGACTTTGAATTTCTCAACTTCTCGCCTATATTTCCCAAATTTCAGGGCTTCATGCATCTCAGGGAGGCACTCTGAAAACTAAGTTACATTCCAAGGCAATTGTTACTCAATGCTTAGTGTGTTGGGAAAAGAACAGGGAGATGGGGTACCCTCTGTTTTTCCAGTCTAAGTCACCAGCAGGCATTGATTTCTTGAGTCCCGGCCAACCTTTCTCATTGATCATGTCTCAATTCCAGTTGTAGGATGAGTCCATCAGGGTATTTTAATCCTTTGTCAGGAATCAAAGATTTTGTTGTTGGTGTTTTCTTGTTATTTATTGTTTTGCCCAATATCAATGAGTCTTAATCACTGTCCTAATAACACCATGTCTCTTTGCTCTTTCTCCAAAATAGAGCTTTTGAGTCACAGAAAAGAAGGGGAAAATGATCTGGGCTTTCTGCATACCTGTATTCCAGGCCTGCCTCACCAGGAACATTTTCCAAGGGCTCTTGCTGGTATTACCTGTGATCATCTGATCTTAGCAAAAACAAAAACTGGAATTGATGGAATTCTCCTTCCAGATGTTGCCATATAATCTATACTAGGACTTTATCATTAGATTTAAGCATTAAGCTAATAATATTTCTTTCCTCCAGCAGAATCTATTTCAGGTGATTAGATGTTCATGTATCAATGCTGTCTTCTATGGTGTCCGTCCATGTCTTTCGTTACATTTCATATCAGCTAGTAGTCATAAGCTTTGTGCTAAGTTCAAGTACAGCCACAGAATTTCAGAGGGTTTGGAGTTGCTGCTGTGTGGTTGTTGCTGTAACAACAGGAGTGACAATGCTCTTTATACCAGTCTGTATTCTGAGCAGAAACTGCAAGTCCTAGCATGTACAATATTTAACTGGGAATATAGTCAGCTGGAATCAAGACTCCATTTCCTGGTCCCTCATGACTAGATCTTCCCAGTTATATGTACACGGAAGTTGTACAACTTCCAACAAATGTCCTTAAAAGGAAAATGGGTGCTTTTTCTTTCCATTTTTTCTTGCCCTGCTGACTCAGCAGCCGATAAGAGATTTGAAGCTTGTGTCAGCACTTTACAATGCAAAGTGGCTCTAAGAATAGAGCGCATGCCCGGAAATAGGGAACTAGAAGAAATGCCACAAGCCACTGTGCTACCTGAGAGTGAAACAACTAGCTTGGCTATTTTGTGTCATTTGGGAGATTCACTTTTACTGTCAATTAAATCTTCATTGATAAACTTATAACATGTTGTGATGAACCTTTGGCATCAAGATGAGAACACTTTGAGGCATCAGGCTGCTAGTTAGCCTTTCCAATATAGTAGACTTTCTTCCTCCTGCACCTAGCTTCAGCACCCAGCCCTTGGCCCTCACAATCAGTGGCATTCTACAAATATTTAATATTCTAACGTCTACACTTAGCACACAACTAAGACTTTTTCAGACTATAAACTTAAACTGCTATTTTATTTTATTATATTATTTTATATACTGTTTTCTATATCAAGACCTGTGCACTTGTACCTTAAGCCTCCCTTTTGTCAGAAACAATTAAGATGAATTATTTTTCTCTTCTGTTGATACTTTCCACTCTTTTGAGATGTAAAGAAAGTTAAAAGAAAGAAAAGCATACGTTCAGAAGAGAGAGACAGACAGAGACACAGAGAGGGGAGAAGTCAAGGTCTGAAAACTGGTAACTAAAAATGATACCCTCTCCTACCTGAGTGCCCGCTCCAGGCTATCACTGCAGACAACTCTTTCTCTCTATGGTTTTTGACTGAAAGTCGGGTCATGGTAGTATTCTTGGAAGAACTATTTCATTTTCTTTCCCAGAAAGACAGTATCTTCCAGTTATTTATGTCACATGCTGGAAAGGATAACACTTAGAGTGGGTCTCCAATCCATCACTGGGCCACAGAGAAAATGCTAACACTGCATCCAAGAATGCCTGGGCCACCTCAGTTAAACTGTCAATTCCTCACAATTAAAATCTCTGCCATCCATTTAAGTTCCAAATGTCATGCTGGGAAAAATACAATATGTAAGATTTTTTTACACCTATAACAGCTGTTACTACAGAAACATCAGAAGTCAGTAACTTGAAGAATTTAATTGGAGATANAGGAGGCTTTATAAAAAATATCTTTCCTCTGTGTAAAAGGCTAAACAAATGCGTGCATCTATTCTCTTCATGTTCTAAGGCTTATCTGCCTCCCTTAGCACATCAGCCCTTGAAGGATAATTGCCTTGAGCCATTTGCTAGCCACAGAGAAGGTAAGATTAATAAAGAACATTTGTTATAACTTTGCAACCAATTTATGTAATGGATTCATAATAAATAACCACACTTAACACAAGCATTCATCAAAACCAATTTACACATCAATTTGTTCACTGTGTGTTAAACCAACCATTTGTATGAATAAGTTGGTTTCTTTGTATGTCTTCTAGTCTCACTGTTAAAGTAAAAATTATTGTTAGATATGGTAATTTTTTGGCTTTCATAGTGGCAGTATTGATAGTGATGTATGTTGACTTCTCAGCTGCTGCTACATGATGTATAATTTTGCACAGCATGTTGCTTCAATCTGAAGTAAAAGGAAATTATTGTTTCAAAAGTATAAAACTGTTATTGATAGTCTGTTCTTCACTCAGTAACTTGTCACACCAGGTATACACAGTTCACCCCAGGGGAGGCTGTGGGTTTCTATAGACTATCTCCTCTTAATTATTCACAGAGAAATGGACATGTGTAGCACAGTAAATAAAATTCACAAATTACAAGTATTTTATTTAAGGCATTTCTGTTTGGGTGTGGTGGTGCGTGTCTACAATCCCAGTACTCTGGAGATTGAGACAGAATTGGGAGTTCAAAGGTGAAGTGAGCAACAGAATGAGAACCTATTTCAAAGACAAAACAAGGCAAACAAACCCAAATATACACAGAAATTATTTATTACCATATTCTGAAGATTTCACCAGTATTATCTTTCAACTATTATAGGAGTAAGACAGTTATCTTCTTGGTATGTTTTAGGATAGCCTGTTAAATGTTCATGTACAAATACATGTATAAGTAAAATGGATTCATAGTATTCTGCTGACATGGAAAAAACTGAAGTCAGCATTATTGTTTATACTTGCTGAGAATAAACTCTTCTTCAGATGACCTGCATTTCAGATGTTTGAGGAGTCCATGTAGTATCTACATTATGCCCATCCTTTAAACAGTCCATACCTAATTTCAGAAACCTATGAATATGTTACCCAGCACGGCAAAGGTTCTTGACTGTTGTCTTATCATGGTTGGTCCTGACATAGGAAGAATGTTCTCATTTACCCAGAAAGTAGTAATGCAGTCCTATTATCCTCATAAGAAGGAGACAGGCAGGTCAGAGTTAGAAAGATGAGTATAGCCACGAGCTGAGTTGCTGGCCTAAGAATATAGGCAGGCTCCAGGAGGCAGAACATACCTAGTGTTGCTGTAACGTAATGCTATGGCTTGGCTAATTTGTGAATGACAGAAATTTAGGTTTTACTGTTCTTGACACTGAAATCCAAGATCAAGATACCTGTACTTATATCTCATGCTGCCTCTCTGCAACAGACACAGCGTAGAATTGTGTCATTGTGTTCCCACAGAGTAGAAAGTAGAAAAGGCAAGATAGCACTCCCTTCAATGCCAACCCTTTCAGGTGGGAGCTATTCCAACTCATTAGGGGAACACCTTTGTCTTCATCAGCCCGCAAAGGCCACAGCTCTTCATAATGTTCTGTTGGAATTAGTGTCAGTGTGAATATTTGGGTAAAAACCATGATTCCTACCAGGAAGTGGGCTTCCCTAAGGAGTACATCCTGCCACCCATTTGATTAAAGAAATCTGGCATCTCTCTTCTGATACTCGCAATGATCTATGAACTCTCTTCCTTGTGCCCTTTGGTCTTAGTTTTAGAAAGTATTTATTCCACAGTGCCCATGCCTAAATATTCAACCATTCATTTCTCAATGAATCTGCTTTGGCAAATGCTTTCCTACGTGGCTGTGTTAGTCATTTTAAAAGTGAATACAGCTCATTTTATTCTAATTTGCAATCTGAGTCTTACATAGCATTTCAGTTTTTGCTTGGCTGATGTTGCTCTAGCTCTCAGAGAATGAACTTCAGTTTATTTCCTGTGTCCTTTGCCAATCATCTTATGCATGCTATTTTTATTTCCCTAAGAAACAAAAAGTTCCTGAATTTTACAAACCGTGTTTATTTGAGACCTTCAAAAACTACAATCAGTTAATGGTAGACAATATTTATTTGTATGTATGGTGTCTCTGTGTGTACATGTTCATGTATCTGGGTGCACATAGGTGCCCAGGCATGTATGCTCACATATGTGGAGTTCAGAGGTTAAATATCATAGACCTTCCTCAGTCATTCTCCAATTTAATGTCCAGGACAGGGTCTCTCTTTGAATCACTTGCTGGCCAGTGAGCCCCAGGGAACCGCCAGGCTCTCCCTCCCCGGGGCTGGGATTAGAGGCATGCGCANTTCTGTCCAACATTTCACATGGGTACTGAGGATCCCAATTCAAGTCCTCCTGCTTATGCAACCAGCACTCTCCTGACTGAGCCATCCTCCAGCCGCAGGGCTTAGACACCAGCCTTCTCAATCATCCTTCATCTTGATATTTATCTGGAATGAATGACATCTTTGGGATTGTATTTCACATAGGTTCTTTTTATTTTGGATTTATGCTATTTTTTTTTCCTTTTATACCTCAAGATAATGACTTCATTCTGTTGAATGAGTCCTAATACTCCCATTAACTCCTACTCGCTTTTGAAACAAATGGGCATGCACCGTTATGTGCAAGCCTCATCTCACTGCTGCTGTGCGGAGAAATGGTGTGTTGATTTCTACGCCCCTCTTCTAGATAACAGATCCTGAGGCAGACTCCAAATCCGCGCCTTCAGGGTGTGCAGATGTGCAAAGGAGACTGAGAGGGAGGTGTGGCTATGGGCAAAGCCATGGCGTTCCTTGCTTCTCCTCCAGGCAGAAGGGCCCAGGCCTCGTAATCCATGAGCCTTGGTACCGCACACTCTTTACTCTGATTTAGTGTGGTCGTTGACTGTGTGCTCAGGAAGATTATACAGGAGATGAGAGAGTCTTGAAGCACACAGATGATGCTGAAAAAATCCAACCTGTCCAGACTACGGCTGCTTAATCAAAGCGATGGAGAATGTTTCCTCAGTCTTCCTCAGCTCCCAGATCTCTTTCACATCACAGACATTCTTCACGGAACAGTAGTAATGATTACTAGGGTCATGATTTGGGGTGACAGCAAAAACTGTCACTACCTAGTTTGCTAACCAAAAGTAAATAAGTAGGTGATGAAAATAACAGCAAAGGGATTCCTTTGGACAGCTCTGGAGGTGGCTTCCTATGTGTCACAAGCGGCAGGACCGTGGTGACCTGTTACCCACCGGGACAGTGTTGCTGAAGTTTAGACTAGAATCTCTTCCCACAGCATCGGAGGATGGATGGCACGCACCCTTTGATCCCTTTGAACTTTTGCTTTCAGGTTCCGGGGCTCCGCCACAGAGAACTCCAAAGAACATTCATTCTTCCATCTAACCTAGGCGAGGGAAAAGATTACATAGCACAAAAAAGGGGGGAGGGTGGGGAGACAGCTCAGGAAGAAAACTTTTTTGACACTCGGCTTTCTTCTGAGCACAGCCATTAATCCTGCTGTCAGGAGGACTAAAGACACTTCCAGAAGAAGGTATGAAGAACCGAGCTGGGTACCCAGCCACAAACGCATACAAATGTCAGTAAGCCTTCGGAGCCTCCCTCCCGCTGCTTCCTCACTCTGCAACAGACCCGAGTCAAATCTTTGGTAAAATAAATTCTTTTTCTTTAGACCCAGAAATAAGATGCTTAATCTCTTTGGGAGACAATGAGTCTGCAGGAAAGCCGAGATATTTTTATTTATTGATTTCTATTTTCGTGTTTGAAGGGAATGAGGATTATATATAGATAAGAGGGGGGAGAGGGAGGGAGGAACATGGGAGGGAGGGAAGAGGGGGGAGGAGGGAACTGAATTGAATTATTCTTTAAATACCCCACCTATCTAACCATTATGACAAAGAAAAGCAGTACAGCGGGGTCATTTCTGTAGTTGTGTGTCATTCATTTCTGACAGGTTCACACATTGCTGAACACTCTTCGATTGTCTCTGCTCAGGGTATCCAGCTACAGGTAACCATGATGACCTTTGTGGGATGGGCCACTCAGGGCAATCCCCAAGCTGTTTATTTATCACTGCTGAGCAGCATGGTCTATTGCTGTTGCTTTCCTACTCCAGCCCAGAAACGAGTCTAGCTGTGTGTTTGGGCCTTATAAAGCCTTGTCTTTTTCCCTCACAAGATTTCCTTATTGACAGTCTGCAGTCCTTCCTCATCCTCTGAAAGCCCCTCCCAGTTTCCATTCCTCTCTGAGACATGCTGACTCCTCTCTATTGCTGTCTGAGGCCACTTTAAAACAAGGTGGTCCCTCTAGGTGGCAAAAATGCAGAGGTTGTGATAAAGTTTAAAATTCTGACTGCTCCACCTTCAAAATACAGGACATTACGCCAATTTAAAATAATATTTGCATCTCAATTTTCTGTTAAAATAAATAAATAAATAAATAAATAAATAAATAAATAACCGGTATCCACAATTTAGCTGGTATTTTGATGTGATTAAAATTAAAGTGATATCTGGAAATAATTGATAGGGTGCCTGAACTGGCCTAATCCAGTGATCACATGGATGAATACCCTAACTACCACCATGGAGCCCTCATCCAGTGACTGATGGAGANAGATGTGGGCACCGGTCGGATCTCCAGGAGCCCAATCGATGGGAGACAGGGGGCCCTCTATGAGCAAGGGACTAAGAGATCATGATGGGAGGGTGTGCA
>LZPO01066724.1:55520-75275 GCA_001675575.1 Neotoma lepida
TCTCAGGCTCTTATAGTAGAAGACTTTGTCTTTTCAGGTCTGTCATTTTTATTAAGGGAGCTAAGAGAGAGAATCACAATTTTGAAAATTATTAGTCTGAACAGGGGTTAAAAGCTTGTAAATTCTCAATCCAACACGTAAGTGCTTTAGCTCAAAGTGACACTTACCCCTCATGCACAAACATCAGAATGAGTCACATGACCCACCACAACACAATAGAGACATAAAATAAAATACTATTGTGTTTATCAAAGTAAGAATGGTAATATTTAACAAGAAGCAGAGATCTTAACCCTACAGCGCCCCCTTTTGTGTGCAGTCCGTATGTGTGTTCATNTGGAGCGTTATATCAAAGTTGGGGGTCATCAAATGTCCTTGTTTGCTGAGACAGAGCCCCTCACTGAACCTGGAGCACGAATGAGTCATTGAGGCTAGCTAAGCCCCAAACTCTTCAGTGCCTCTTGCACTCTTCCACAGTGCTGGAATTATAGGCTTGCACCATCTTGCCTGGCTTATTATATAACTTCCGGGGTCCTGAACTCAGTTGCTCCACTTTGCCCAACAAGTACTCTACCAACTGAGCCGTCTTCCCAGCCCTATTTTAGGGGGTTTTAATTCTTTATTTTCCATTTTTCAAATGCTGGACTTTAGGTGACTCATATTGCCACTGCATTCTGATCTTTGTCAAAATCCTTATAGGGGTCACTCCCACTGGCCCTATCCGAAACAAACCTGCCTGTCCTTTTCACTCATCACCCTGCTTGATCTGTTCCTCACCCACGACTATGGGAAATACTATTTTATTTGTTACTTGTTTTACACACACATTAAATTTAAATACATAGAATGTCATGCTTTCTGCAATATACATTGATCACTGGTCTATCTCCAGTGACTAACAGAGTATCTAGAATTCAGCAATTAACATTTTTTGAATTAGAATTAACACCTTTTGAATAAACAAATGAATGCAACAAATNAATGTATAGATGTTTAAACACAAGCCTCTATCTATTCATGTATATATATGTCAAAATGTCAGTTTCATTGCAAGTAAACAAATTTAATTTCATATTGCATTTTAAATATCAAAAGAAAACCCAAAGTCTTTGAAGTGTTGAGAGAACACTCTGATTTTCCTCACGAGGTTCCCTCTGCTGGTGGTACTCTTGGAGCAGGGCAAAAATTAGGCTCAGGAGCTCAGATTAACCAAATCTAGGAAATGAAGCGACTCTAAACAGTAACTTGTTTTCTTTGGGAAACTGATTTACCCCTTCAGATTTCCTTTCCCATTATTATCTTTTCCAAGATCGTATTTGAATGCATAGAGTGGAACAGAGTCCAAGTAAAGCAGGAGATGGGAGCCTGGGTCCTAAAATGTTCCCTGTGTCCTCTGGTTCCTCCCTGGTCTTCACTGTGCGGTGTATGAACTGAGAGCTTTCTGCAGGGGTTGACGGTACCAACATGCTAGTCTGTGGCTATCTGGATGCTTCTTAACCATATCTCCCTCACATCCTGCCCACTTCCCTTGAGGTAAAGGAAGTGGTAGCACAGACCCTTAAATCTATCTTTATTTGACAGTTCCCTTCTCATAATGAGTCAGAAGAANCTCTACTTTCTTTTTCTTATTCATTATTTTGAATACAAAACTTTTCACTGGGAAGGCAGCAGAAAGTAAGTTCTAGAGACAAACAGATTGCCTTCTCCAAATTTTCTTTATTTTTTTTTTATTATTTGAAACACCATTGAAAACATTACTCTGTCATAGGTACCTGGATATTATTAAAATTGCACTGAATCCTAAGATGCATAACCTTTACCTTAGTCAGTTCATAAAAGAGGATCCCTTTTCCCCGAATGGACTCAGTTTGGGACATTAGGTTGAAAACTTGGTTGCCAAAATGTCCACCACCAAGGAACCACCTTAGGATACATTTCTTTGTGTTCATTTTAGGCTTCTCAATGAAGCAGTTTAAAGAAACAAGGCATTAAGTAGCATGTAAATACNTCCCTTAGCTAAAATGACTGTAGGAAAGAATGAGCTTGGATAACATTAGAGCCCAATTATCCTTGAAATCTGTGTCACCATGAAAAATTCATGTAGCCCAGAAGCAACCAAATCATCAACAGAACTTTCAAAACCACACAAACCTATGAATTTTATTTTATACAAGATAATAATTTAAAATGCATTTTCCCCTGGTTGCATATACATTCTGTGCCAGAGAAAATAGATAGAATTAGTACAAGGAAACACAAAAGCACAGGCCTCCAGAGTCAACCTGGAGGCTGAGCAGGTCAATTTGCTTACTGCTAGGCAGGGGCACCACACTACTATGATTCCTGTCTTCTTTTGCATTAGTGTGATAAAGGGCATTTATTAATTAAATATAAAACAACAACAAATCAGTNGAGTGTTTACAATATAGAATCAGACTCCACCAGAAAACCCCTAGAGCTAATAATGAACACATTCAGCAAAGTAGCAGAAAACTTTCATTCAAAAGCAATGCCCTTCCTATATACCAGTGACAGACTGAGAAAGAAATCAGAGAAACAGCCCCNTTCACAACAGCCTGAAGAAAAATAAAAACCTCACAATAAATGAAAACAAGGACAATTAAGATAGTTAAAACCCTGAAGGAGGAAATTGAGTGGGACACTGGTAGAAAGACATCCTATACTCATGGATAGGAAGAATGAATATTATGAAAATGTCCATCCAACCAAAAGCAATTTACAGACTCAATCCAATCTCAATCAAAATGACAACTCAATTCTTCACAAAAATAGATTCATATGAGAACACAAAGGATCCTGGATACCAAAAGCAATCCTGAACAACAACAAAAATGTTAGATATTGTATATCTGATGGCAAATTACAATACGAGGTCACAGTAATACAAACAGCACAATGGAGCAGCTGTGGAAGTTGGGTACCTGCATCTCTCTCCTGAATGTTCTCCTCACATCTGCAACACTCTCTTCTGCCTGCTCAAGAAAACAGCCACCAGAAACAGACCATGTCTGTTCTCAAAATCCACACTAGAGAGATTTCTGACAGTTGTGGAAATCCCACTATTATGATTGACCTCTAAACCTCAAAAGGTCTATTCTGGGCTGCCATACCCTGTCATACATCATCTGGACTCTATGAGGCCCTGGAACTTTGAGACAATAATAAAATCTGCTTCCTAGGAAAGGTTGCTCCAGTGGCCGTCAAGCATATAAAAAAAATTTGCCCCAGTGGCTGTCAAGCATATAAAAAATAGATTGCACCTGCTTTGGTTATCAAGGAACTGAGTGTAGAACAGAGACAAACTATTGAGTGCGATCTCTGAGACTGGAAATAAATCTCAATTTGGGGCAAATGTCATCCTTAAAGCATCCTTTGCTGTCTTCAAAGCTNGTGCTATGGAGAAGGTTGTGCCCTGTGCCATCACATCGCTAACTTAGCTGGCAACCCCACAGTCATCTGCTATCCTGGCTTTCAGCAATGGTCAACAGTGGTGCTCATNTAGGCAGCCAGCTGGCCATGCAAGAGTGCATGATACTTCCTGTGGGTGCATTCAGGAATCCAGCTTCTGGAAAGCCATGAACATTGGAGAGGAAGGCTACCACAACCTGAAGAATGTCATCAAGGAGAGATCCAGGGAAGAGGCCACCAACAGTGGTTGGGGAGTAGGTTTGCACTTAACCTAGGGAAAGAAGAAGCCCTGAGACTGCTGAAGAATGCAATTGGGAAGACCTGCTATACTAACCAGGTCATCACTGGCATGGATGTGGCTGCCTCGGAGTTCTTCAGGTATGGAAAATATCACCTTAGCTTCAAGTCTCCTGATGGTACCAGGAGGTATGTCACACCTGACCAGCTGGATGACCTGCATATTGGTTAGGTGGAAGCCTACCGGCGCCATATACCCAAGGAGTCTGGGATGTTTAGGTAGAACTACACCCCACTTTGGCTCCACCTCTCTCTTCCCACATCCCACCCCTGAGAAAGCCCNCCAAGCAGCAGCTCCACCCCCAAGGATATTTAAAGTCCGGCTCACAGATGTCCCCGCGTGGTTCATCTCATGGCTTCTCCTCTTTCCTGGAACGACCTGGGAATGTTTTGTTCAGACTAAACCTGGATTTATTAATTTGGCCTGATCTGATTCACTGCATCAGCAGAGAGTCTCAATATTGAGGTACGGAAACTTTTCACATATGACTTTTTTCCTGGATTATCCAGTGATGTCATCGGAGACTCCTTTGACCAAGATGACTAGGAAGCATGGCAGACATTCACAGCTAGTTGCAGGCATCCAGGTGGTTGGGAGTGAGCCCACATTGACCAACCCTAAGAGAATAGTCGAAGCTGTGGGCGAGAAATCCTGCAACTGCCTCCTGCTCAAAGTGAAGCACACTGACTCTGACCAAGTCTTTGTAAATGTGCAAGTTTTCCCNAATCAATGGCATGTCATGTTGATCTGAGCGACTGGCCAAGCACAATCAGATCCTCAGAATCAAGGGGGAACTGGACCCGAGGCCTAGTCTGCTGGTAGGTCCTTCAAAAACCCCTGGCCAAGTAAACTGTGGGTTAGCAATTCTTGGNGCCAACAGTCACCACAAGCTGTTTAGNCTCCTATCCCTGATGTCATCCAGCAGCCCCAGGCTGGCCCACTGCTTGACTGGCCTCTGTAGTTAATACCCTCTCCTGCCATTGGCCCAAAGCTTTGCCTGACCACCCAGAGCTGGACATCCAAGCCCTGTAATCATATGATTAGTTCAAATTATTGTTTCTGTCGCTTCACTTCCCACCTAGTGTCTGGAGCCTTCGTACCTCCAGTGTGGCCACTGGCCTAATTCCTTGTAGTTCTATTAGCAAAATTAAAAACCTCACGACCCACCCTCAAAAGAGCCATCATGGTTCTGACACAAACCCAGACATGTACATCAATATAATAGAGCAGAGGACACCGAGATCAGCCCATGCACTGACAGCCACCTGATTTTTTTCTCAAAGAGGACAAAAATAGAGTGGAGGAAAAATATAGCATTTTAAAAAAATGGTGTGTGAATAATCTATAGATAGATAGATAGATAGATAGATAGATAGATAGATAGATAGATATATAGATAGAGATGATAGACAGACAGACAGACAGACAGACAGACAGACAGATAGAGAATAAAACTTGTAAATCAAATTACAAATGGATCAAGGACCTCAACATAGGGCCTGAAATTCTAAGATTGCTAGAGGAATAATTAGGAAATACTCTACACAATATAGGCAGAGATAAGGACATTCTCAATGGGCCTTTGGTTGCTCAGAAACTAAAGCCAATAATTTGTCAAATGGGACCTCGTGGGATTCAAAGGCCTCTGTACAGTAAAAGAATGCATAAAGTTAATGAAGACACAGAAAGTCTGTGTTAGCTAAACACATCTGACATAAGATTAGTGGATAGACTACGCAAAGAACTAAGCATAAAAAACCAAAATTCACCCAACCAAATACAAAAAACATCTATGGAACTGAATGGGGGAATTGTTAATGAAACACAAATGACTCATAAATATTTTTAAAGGTGTTCAAAGTTATTATCCATAAAGGGAATGCAAATTAAAACAACTTTGAGATTCCGTCTCACTCTAGTCAGAACCNCCATCATCAAGAATATAAATGTCAACAAATGCTGGCAAGGATGTGGCAAAAGGGAATTTAATTGGTAGGAGTACAAACTGGTAGCAGCTACTATAGAAATTAGTCTGGATAGGTCTCAAAAATGTAAGAATAGAACTTCCATATGATTCAGATACGCCACTCCCGGGAATACACCCAAAGTACTCCGTATCCCACAACAGAGATACCTGCTCATCCATATTCATTGCTGCTCTCTCTAATGACCAGATTTAGGAAATGGAATCAGACTAGACATCCGTCAGCTGAAGACTGGATAATGAAAATGCAGTATGTATATACAATGGGATTTTATTCGGCACTTAAGAAAAATGAAACTATGAAATTTGCAAGAAAATGGATTGGACTGGAAAATATCAAGCTCAGTGAAGTAGCCCAGGCCCAGAAAGAAAAACGCCATCTGCTCTCTCTTTTTATGAAGATCCTAGCTTTGAATTTTTATATTTTTATTGTCAAGCTTGTGTGAATGTCTATAGTGGCCAGGAAGCAAAAAATAATTTTGGGGTGTGCTTCAGCTGGGGGAGGGGGGCAGTAAAATCCATGTGACATGAAAGAAGAAGGGAAGGACCCTAGATCTGAAAAGGTTTATGTGAGAATAGGATAGGAGAAAGGCATGTGGGGAGAGGGCTAGCCAGAACTAAAGATGCATGGCAAATCCATACAGACACCAACTACTAAATAATACAATTAAATAATAATAATTTTTAAAGGTGTTCAAAGTTATTATCCATAGAGGGAATGCAAATTAAAACAACTTTGAGATTCATTCTCACTCTAGTCAGAACCGCCATCATCAAGAATATAAATGTCAACAAATGTTGGCAAGGATGTGGCAAAAGGGAATTTAATTGGTAGGAGTACAAACTGGTGGCAGTACAATTAAATAATAATAATATTATGAGTCTGAACTGAGGTTCTCAGTTTTTAAATAAAATCCCAATGCCAAGGACAGGAGACCTCCCCATGAGTTTTTCTCCAGGGAGGGCTCGGAGGTCCCAAAACAATACAGGCTATTGTTATTGCTTAGTTGCCCATCAAAACTAGGTTATAATACCTTACTGCCGAAGATACATTTTAGATATGGTATGCAAAGAAGTCAAGCTGGGACCTACCTGGAAGCTCTTGCCCTACAGACTAGTGTCTGTAGTGTTATAAGAAGCTGTTTTGGCTGTTGGAGGGGTAAAGTCAACATTTTAGCCTGCTGTGATCCTTTTATGCTACAATTCCAACCTACCCGGCAAGTCACCTCCACTGGTGCAATAGCATGCCTTGGGGGTGGGGAGTGACTAACTGCTTTCTGATTAGATTTGAGACTCATTCCACAGGGGAAAATAATAGATGCATTATAAACCTGGTCAAAGCAGATTGCTATTTTTTGCAGTAGTATAGCCACTGCCCATACTTCAGTAACTTTCTATCCATGCTCATAGAAGCAATCCTAGCTAAACTCAGCATGTCCAAAGAAAAAGAAGAAAATGACACGAAGGTGGAAGGGACTAGCTGGCAAGAAGCCAGAGGCGTAGGATGGGGATAAAAGAGCATGATTGGGAGTGANTAAAGCCACAGGACATTGTATATGTGTATGCAATAGTTAAAAAGTAAAGAAAACTGCATTTTTGAAGCTCTGATATTAAAGTTCATGTTCCCACTTCAGCAGAGGGAGAGATGAGGAGGTATTCATGAGACCCAACCCGGTCTTTCTCTCCCAGGAGCAGCTGGACAATTTCCAAAGGACCTTTGATTGTCACAGCTGGAAACAGTGTTTGAGAGGGCAGGGTGGGNCGTGACTGGCCTCTACTGCAGGAAGTGAAAAGTGCAGTTTCGCAGCTCAGAGACACAGAAAATCCCCCATATTAAATAATTACCCATCCACAACAGCAGATAAAAATCTCCCATATAGCACCATGGATGTGAACATAATACTATAGTCATGGTGACATGTTGAAGGACAGGAATCTGCTCACTTCTTCATGGGTCCTAAGCGATATGGTCCAAGAGTTAATGGATGACCTATCAAAACTTCCCTTGAATTTGTTGAGATGATAAACTTAAAAGTACTAGTGTCCATATATTCCCACGGAGTTTTACTAACGTCCACACATTCCCACNGAGTTCNAGATTACTAATGTCAATTACTTTTGAAGCTTACCTCTACCACTGCTCTTCCATAAGTAACTGCTTAGCCAAGACTGGGATGATGTATTTTCGGCAGTTATTTCTTCTTTAAACTTANCTCTTGAGTTCCTTCCAGCCTTTGCAGTCAACTGACCTGTACTTTTATAATTAGAACAGGAGAAATACTCATTTTATGCTGTGATTTAGAATAAACTACTCTTTCCTCTATTCCTTTTCTCAACAACACANGCCGTTCAGTTCTAGTCCTCCAGGGGAACTAACCCAGAGTCTTGTGAGTATCTCATTCTGAACCANATGAAAGGCTACTGAGTNAGTTTGTGTGGAAACTATATTCTTGTATTTTGATGATTACTAGGGGAAACCTACAGAAAATCCAGAACCAATGAATTCCAGGAAGCCTTGGTTCATGCTTTCAAACTGGAAGCAAACATAGAAGGTAAATTACACTAGAAAT
Organism: Neotoma lepida; assembly: GCA_001675575.1. Taxonomy (NCBI): domain Eukaryota; kingdom Metazoa; phylum Chordata; class Mammalia; order Rodentia; family Cricetidae; genus Neotoma; species Neotoma lepida. The sequence goes on from LZPO01066724.1 coordinate 63,802, forward strand.
ATATTTTAGCAAAATAAAAGAAAGGACAGTTCCTTACACTATATAGTCTAGAAGATTCTGGGCATTGTGTTACACATTTTTCCTAGTCACTTAGTAATGTCAGTTCTCTCTCCTTTTTTGTGATGCTGGGAAACAATGGTTGAAAGATAATTGAGAGGAAGAAAAGATTTGAATGTTTCTAGATTTTGCTTTTCCCGGCAGCATGATCAGNTTGTTATTCTTTTGATGATTTCTTTGTCTGTGCTCCCTAACCCAGATGTACTGTGTCCCTCAGAGGCACCAGCAACAGGAGGGTTGTCTCCTCAACAAAGATCCCAGTCTTCCCATGAGGTGTCCCCTCCCATCTCCAGACTGCCCTAGTGTTTTCGAGTCCCTGGATCTAAAGGGTGAGCATTCTCCTGCAGTTCTGAGTTATTTCTGTATTCCCCTTTCATTAATTTCAGTTCTAAAACATTTTCTAAAATGATTCCTTGGNGCTGGAGAGATGACTCATCAGTTAAGAGCACTTACTGATCTTGGAAAGAACCTGACTTCAGTTCCCAGGACTCATGTTGTGGCTCACACCCGCTTATAACTCTAGTTCCAGGGGATCCAAGAACACCTGCATGAATATGGTGCCCACAAGCTTGTTCAGGCACACACACCCTCACTCACACACACATAAAAATTTTTAAGCCAGGCAGTGGTGGCGCACGCCTTTAATCCCAGCACTCGGGAGGCAGAGGCAGGCAGATCTCTATGAGTTCNAGGCCAGCCTGGGCTACCAAGTGATATGTAGCAAGTTTGAGGTCAGCCTGGGATATATGAGATCCTGTCTCAAAAAAAACAAAAAAAAAAAATTAAATCAATTCTTTATATTGAATTCTCTCTGTTAAAATTATTGACAACCTTGTTTTTCTAATTAGGTTTTGTCTATGACAATCTTTACCTAATTACATCAACCTTAAAGGTAAATGAATTTAAGTACAAGGGGTTTATTAACTTGTCTACTACAACCACAAATCAAAAATAGAATATGGATCCAGATCTATGAGCTTAAAGTTGCTAATATTTCAGGAGGAATCAAAGACAGAGAAAGACAACTATAAGAAATGTGTCNTTTCATATTTTAAAATGTAAATTAAGAAGAAAGGTGTAAGAATTATAATCATCTCCCTCTCTTCTAATATTTTCCTGTATCATTGTCTACCTATTAATAGATAGATCCTATTTCTGCTTCCTTGCAAATCNTGGCTACAATAGCAAAAGGGTTATAAAAACAAAGCTGCAAATATGCAAGGATAACAGATGATAGCACGTTAGAAATATTGAGAAAATTACAGAACTGTAAGGGCAGTTGAATAAGATGGATCAAGACTAAATGTAACTGAGAAAGATAAACACAAGTCTCTAAGGGGACCAGAACAGACCTCAGATGCCAGAAAGATTAAGAAATGGAGGGACCAGTTTCTTNCCACAAGGTGATATAGAAACAGAAGAATTAATTGGAGTTCTTACACACAGCAGCTAAACTATCCAAGTCCTTTCCCTACATTTTATAGCTCAGTGGTAACATGTACCAATAAACCAGTAGATGACATTAAAGGACAACCAGACTTTGGTGAAGTTCACTTCAGCAGTGGCCTTAATGAGACTGTGGTGTGAGTAGAAGGATGGGAGGAAATCTGGACTTGCAGGGGTACAGTGGTGGGAAGTCTTAGGATGTGCTGAGTAGTTCCTAAGACGTAGAATTAACTGGTCTTCTGTAGTAGTGCTTNACCCTGCGTGTGACCATAACACAAAGATGATCAGATCCATGGGGAGGATCCATCGTGAGACTTTCTATAGGGTAGAAGGGAATGAGCAAAGAGTTGGGAGAAGGAACATGAATATGAACCAGAAATGAGGAATGAAAACAGAAACCTGCCCATAACATTTTTCTACCCTTAGTTACTGTTATCCTGAACAACAACAATACCCCCAAAAACTGATACCTCAAAATCACATTATANAGACCACAAACATGTGGCCCCTTGTCAAACTGCCAGATCTGTGAAGCAATAGTTTGCATTTAAAAAAAGAAATCTTATCTGAAGCCTTCTTGAAAGACAGTGAGAACCATGCAAGTGTGGCAAAGTGGTGGCAAGTTTCTCTAGATGGAGTGGATATTCCCCAGGCCCCTTTGCTAATCTAGGGTACCACCTGATCTGTGTCAGGATTTGACATCCCTGGGAAAGTACTTGCCTCTTGAGTATCACCAAACCACTTGTGTGAAATTGAAAAATATGTTATCTATCTTTTCAAAGGGAGAACTATTAGGCACCACAGGAACCTCATCCTGTTACTCTTGCCCATAGGCTGAGTCTCAGATGAAGTGAAATACCATTTATAAAATAATTCCTGATTGGATGAATGCTTCCAGCAGTCGGTACCAAACTTTCCAGGCTCCTTCAAATCCATTCTCATAAACTCGGGCAGCAAACTAAAACCACTGTCACTCAGGAGTCTCGTAGCCCATCCATTAAATATCAAACTGATCTTGGGAGAGCGCCCTTTCCAGACTTGCTTCTGCTCAGTAATTTATCAAATTCTAGTCATTAGCATGGGGTTTCGTTCTTAAAAAATTGATGATAAAATGCACATCCTAGAGGCATTGTAACTTTTTTATTGAAATAAAAGCGATTAAAGGGGTCCAAGCCTATGTTCACTCGTGTTTTCAAGAGTAATTCTCATCCCGCCCCCCTTATGCCCTGACTCATTAGTTACTCTTCAATTCACTTTCTTCTTACAGGGCAGTAGATATCAACACAGAGTCACACGGAGCTACAGTGGAACAAGGGGAAACACAGGGACAGCAGGTGAAACCACCTCACCTGAGTGTGATGAAGAGTTGACTATTAACATAAGACTACACCATGACTACTAACTGGTACCAAGATAACAATTGCTTTTTAGAAACAGCCTTAAGTTAACTCTAAGAATGCTTTCCTACCACTTAGCTCACTTAGCTAGGTTTGCTCTGGTTGTTTCCTGCCCACAGAACCCGTTTTCTTTTCCTGGATCATCTTTTTTTTCTAATGAAATGATTTCATAGGGTTTGGTTTTCTTGTTCAGTTTCTTCTCTCTTTGCTTCATAATTGCTTCAAAGTGAAGTCTCTCTTTTTCCTCTTCATTTTTCTGTTTTTGGGCCTCACATGCTGCTTCTTCCCGCTTTCGCTTCTCCATGTCGTTTCGCCACTGTGACAGAAATAATAACTCATTTACATATTGTTTTCCATGAGAACGTACACGTCAAAATAGCTTTTCAGATCCAATCATTACATGCCACTCCCACCGGTTTGCAGAGGCGTGCCTCAGGTTTCTTATACTCGAGCATCTTTGAANGCTGCACAAACATGTACATGCCCCACAGAAACAGAATTCCCTCCTAGAAGCAGGATTTGTTTCTACATCCCAGAATATTTTGCTGTCTGGTTCAATACTGTTATTTCCATGACAACATACATTATAAAAATGAAAGATACAGCTAAAGCAAAATAAACAAAGAAAAAAGGATAGAAAATACATATTGAAGGGTACAATCTTATATTATTCCTAATAGGCTGAAAGTGAAATTAATAGTCATGAAACTTCTTCACCGTAGCAGACCACCTGAGAGTTAGGAGGTGTAATCAGTGTTGGAACTACACTTGGAACAAACCTCTTGAAGAACTGACCCTCTTCTAACACAGGTGGCAGGGGAAATGGTTAAAGGGAGGGGTAAGCTCTGTTCAGGCTGAGTGAACAATTCAGAGTGGAGTCATTCCTGGCAGGATATCCTGGAAACCCCTAAGAATCCTGCCTGCACCCTCAGCTCAACTCACAGCNTGCCATTCAGCCTTACTGACAATAATATAGTCTTGCAAAACGTTGAAATACTCATATAAGTAAACACTAAATCTAAAGCATAATAACATTTATAGTATATGAATGTTTAAATTTTAATGATACAAGAAACAAGTTACTATATGTTTCTTGAGATGCTATCAGCACAACATTATTACATATTCAGTTTCTCATAAAATAATTTTTTCAATGAAATACACAGAAAATTTGGCAAAAACATCCATAATATTCAAGCACAGCCTGAAATTCATTTAGTTTATAAATCTGTGATACTCAATAGCAACAGATACTTTTTCTCATATGTAGTCTTATACTTTATATTTGGCCTTTTAAAATTTTTATTGTTTGCCTGTCTCATAGAATTACACCATGGATTTCAGTCATTGTTGTATGCACCCATTCCTGTCTCATTCCTTTCCTTCTCCAGCTGGAACCCTTCTTATCAGCAAGTCTTTTGTGTCTACTTTTTGTGTGTGACCACTGACTTTGGTCAGTTTCCTGTCCAAATGTGGGTTGGATCTTATTTACTAGAGCAAGGGCACTTTATCAGAGACTGTCTCACTGAAGAAAATGACACCCTAAACCTCAGTAACAGTTGACAGCCAATAGTCCCTCAAGGATATGTGAGGACTCATATATAGTGAAATATGGAAGTGCCCAATCTTGTGTAAACCTTGTGCAGGTCACCATGATGACATGAGTTCAATTGCTACGACGTGACCAGAAGACATCTTTCTGCTATGCAGCTCCTGATCCTCTAGTACCTGTCTCTTATACACATCTAGATGTGTATAAGAGACCACACACACACACACACACACACATATGTATATATAAAATGTTTAGTTCTTAATATTATTTTTAAGTAAAAGAGAATTACATCACTTGCCCCCTCCATTTCATCCTGTCCCAGCCACCCTCCCTCAAACCTCTCCCATGTTTCCATCCCACTCTCAAGTTGATAGTCTCTTTTTCTTTGATTATATAAATACATATTTGTGTATGTGTATGCAAAAATATATAAATACCAAATGCTGAGCCCATTTTTGTTGTTTGTAAATATGTGGTTTCAAGCTGAACCACTTTGCCTTGGATAACCAATAATGGATGAGGCTCATTGCCCTTCCCTCAGCAGTCTTTAGTTGCCTGAAGTTCTTTAAGAGTAGAGAAACCCACAATTTATTTGGTCTTTCATGTTAAGATTTCCATTGATAATGCCATTATTCTAGTGCTGTTTATGCAGCCATTTCTAGGAGAGACTGTTTCACTGACTTCCTGGTATTCTGGCTCTCTGCTCCCTCCTCTGCAACCTTCCCTGAGCCAAAGATATGGGAGCTGTGATGTAGATGGACCTGTTGGGGCTGAGCTCTTCAAATCTGCTAATTTTTGCGTTGTGTCCAGTTATCTCCTATAATGTTTCCTGAACCTTAAAGGGGTGATACAGTTGTCCCATTTGTGGCTGAACACTNCATCACCTATTTTTGGCAATTTGGCCAGTCATGGATTACTGTATTGTGGAGGCCCACAAAGGTGTCCTAGTGAGATCTGAGCTTGCTTTACGCTGCAGGNCTGCATTAAGGGATGGCTTAACCACGTGCATGGTTACCAGGTGATTGGAAGGGTCTGCACTTGACTGTGCTAGGGGGAGGTCTTTTGCCCTGTCCCTTGGCTTTCCTATAAGAAGTCCTTCTAAAGAGACAGAAGGGGCTGGTGGATATTGATCCAGTCCCTCCCAAAGCTATTCTGTGTTTCTGTGTCTCTTCTTCACACTCTCTTTCTACCTAATATTTCTTATCCTTCTCTCCTCAAGAGTACTCTGGGAAAAAGTGGAAGCCAGCCTCCCACATTGTATTAACCCCTTCCCAGTATAGTAAGAAGGTTGGGTGCAGCACTAATATGTGTGTATAAACATGAGTATTTTATGTACACTCAGTAAAACAATAATATGAGTTTTCCCCTAGGGTCTACCATCTGCCCAGCCATTGGCTTCTAACCAGGTTGACAGCACCAGGAATNTATTCTTCCCCATGAGACAGGCCTCAAATACAATCAGAAAATCNTTGGTTATTCACACTAATGCACTAGAGGGCACAGGTCATTGTAGCTCACGGGAGTCACAGCTAGATAAAACCATTGGTAACTTGTCTCCTCAAACAGGCTTCATATCATTTTCTATCACTATCAAGTCTAGTCAGTAGGGAGGAAAATTTCAGCTAAGTTAGAGCTTGGTTTCCATATGTCCTATGACCAAAGCATGTGGTGTCTTCAGCAATAATGTCTTACCATCAAGTTCTGGTGAGTAATGGCAAGGGTGACAGCAAATAGCTTGCATCATTCTGGAGCCTCCCTAGTCAACAACTTGTAGTAGAGATAATCCCACACCTGTACTAAAATTTCATTTATTTATCTGTGGCTTTCGGATGGAGGATTATCCATTGACAGGGAGTCCCTCTGTTCAATCTCTCTCTCTCTTTTAAAGATTATCTGCNTCAAAAAGCATTATATAGTNTATTTCCATATTGGTTTTTCATATATCTTCCCTCTTCTCCCCTGTGCTCCCCATCGCCTTGCTAAGGACTTTTTATTCCCAATATTGTCCCTTTCTACTTTCATATCCAATGCGTTCTACTATTTCCTCCTCCCTTAAGGCCTCCTCCTACCTTNCTTCAAATGGTGCCTATCTTTCTGGGCCTTATGGACACTAAAACTTAAGCACACACTCTAAAAGTCCATAGCTAGGATCCACACATAAGGGAGACCATGAGGGGTGTGTCTTTATGGCCTGCATNACCTTATTCAGTCTAACATTTTCTAGATCTACCAATTTTCCTGAAAATTCATAATTCTATTCTTTTTTANCACTGAACAAAATTCTTGTTCATNTAAGCCAATGTGGAAGTGCAGGAATGTCTGTTGTAGAGTATGGAGTCCTTTAGGCACATGTCTGAGTGACAGAGCTGAGCTATACAGCAGCATTATTTTGAGCTTTCTGAGGAACATGCACCTGGGGCTGCCCCAGTTTACAGCAACAGTGACAAAAGGGTCTCATTTTTGTTCATCCTCACCAGAATTCATAGTTTCTTATTTCTTTAATAATAGTCATTCTGACTGACATACACTAAAATATCAAACTGTTTTGAATTTGTAATTTTCTGGTAGCTAAAGATGGTGAACATTTTTAAAAACTATTTATTGTCTTTTGTGTTTCTTCTTTGGTGAACTCATTCTGCAGTCCCTTGGACTATTTTTAACTAGATTATTTGTTGTTTTGATATTTAGATTTTAATCTCTTCCTACATTCTAGAGTCTAACTTTCTGTCGTGTGTGTAGCTTCTCCCAATTTGTAGGCTTCCTTTGCTGTGTAGACACTTTCTAATGTCATGAGTTTCCACTTGTTGGTTGGGAGCCTTATTCATGGCTGGAGTNCTATTTGAAAGGCCTGCCTATGTCTTTAAGACCTGCATACATTATCCTCTAGTAATTTCAGAATTTCAGGTCTAATGTTGAGGTCTTTGATCCCTTTGGATATCATACTATATTGATGTTCAATATCATACTATATTGAACAAGCATGAAAAAGCACCCTTGCCTTCTCCCTGGTATTAGTGGGGAGGCTTCAAGGTTTTCTCCATTTAAGCATGATGTTGGCTACAGGTGTGGCAAATGTAGCCTTTGCTTAGTTGACATGTGCCGCTCCCCAGTCCTAGTCTTTCCAGAGCTTTTATTATGAAGGGATTTTTGTCCAAGATCTTTTCTCTATCTATTAAGATGATTGTGTGACTTCTGTCTTTGTTATGGTGCGATGAATTAAATTGATTGATTTTCATATGCTGAAACATCCCTGCATGTCTGAAGTGAAGTCAACTTGACCAAGGTAAATTACTTTTTTATTTTTTGATGTTCTTGAACTTANTGTGCAGGTATTTTATTGAGAATTTTTGGGTCTGTGTTCATCAGAGAGATTGGTCTGTAATTTTCTTTTCTTGGTATGTCTTTGTCTGATTTTAGAGTTAGGATGATACTGGTTGTGTAAATAGAGTTTGGAAGTGTTTCTTCATTTTCTATTTTACAGAATAATCGGAGAAATATTGGTCCTAGTTCTTCTTTGAATGTCTCATTGAACTAAAGCTATTTAGACCTCATTGTATTTTAAAGTTGGGATATTTTTAATGAATGCTTCCATTTTTATATTTGTTGCAGATTTGCTTGTATTGTTTATTTCATCTTGGTTTAATTTTAATAAGTCATATGTATCTATAAATACATATAGACTTTCCAGTTCAGTAGAATATAAAATTTTAAGGTCACTGATTTAAGAACTAACCCACCCCCCTGAGCTTTAAGTGAGTCTTGCTTAGCACTGAATTCATACGTATTATTGTTGCTTACTCATTTTTATAAAATTCCAGAATTTTTACACTTTACTTTTCATGTCTTCATAATTCAGTGGTGTATTATTTAATTTCCATGAGTCTGTGTATGTTCCAAGGTTTCTCTTGCTGATTTGTAGACTTATTACACTGCGATCACATGGAATATAAGGAATTTTTTGAGATTTGTTTTGTGTCCTAACATGCAACCTATTTCCTTGCATGTGCTACTGAGGAGAATATGTATTTTGTTGAGTTTTACTATAATGTTCTGTAGATGTCTGCTAGGTCCATTTGATCTATAGTGTCATTTAATCCTCTGCTGAACTGTCTAGTAGNGACAGTAGAGTGTTAAAGTCCCTGAATATTACTACGTTGTGATTATTGTCTCTTAGGTCCATGTGATCTATAATTTCATTTAATTTCCAGTGTTTGTCTGGTGAACTTCCTAATGGAGAGATGGAGGGAGCGAAGTCACTGACCACTTGTTTTATGATTAATACTTGAGTGTAGAACTAGTTGCATTGTTTTATAAAATTAGTTGAGCCTGTCTTTAGTGTGCATATATTTAGAACTGAAATTTCCTCTTGATTGATTTGTCTACAGTTATCAGTAACTATCTCTTCTGACTAGATTGGGGTTGAAGTCTATTTTCTCAAATTCTAGAATAGTGATGTCTGTTTTCTTCTTGGTTCCTGTTGCTTGGAAGATCTTTGTTCATCTTTTCACCCTAAGGCAATGTCCGTCTTTGATGACAAGGTATACTTCATGGAGGCAACAAAAGAAAGGAACCTGTTTCTAACCCAGTCAGCTAGTTGATAGGAGTTGATGTTAGTTGATAGGGGAATTATTACTATTCTGAGTTTTAAATAATATATGTGTGTTGATCTTGTCATTTTGTTGTCTTTGTCGTTTTTGTTGCTTTATTTTTTAAAATAAAGATGAGGCTTCTTTATTAAAGCATTCAGTGTGTTTTCCCTCAAAATCAAATTACAGAAGTATCTACGCTTTCAGCACTAGGTAAAGGTTTGACAACTTCAATGCATTTCATTGAATTTCTAAGGTGGAATGAGGCACAAATCCAACACAATGGTAACCATTTAAATGCTTTCTCTGTAATATGAATTTTCTAATATACAAGTTTGGAATGTGTGGTTTCAGCACATTATATGACAGACATTTCCTGGAGAGAGGTATATATATATACTCTCATACTAAAAAGGGAACTGACAGCAGACCAAAGTATGAATGCCAAGAAAGTCCAACTTGGTGAACCAATAAGATGTTTGGCAGTCACCTGCAGGACTATGGGTAAGGTGTTGCATATAGGAGCAGACTCAAAGACAGCTGCATCACAATAGTCCACTCCAGAATGGGACACAGCTCATGAATGCCTGAAACCTGGAGCACACTGCCCACCTGCAGGCATCACAAGAGATTGGAAAGTGGCCTTTCCTGGTGATTCTGTTGGTGTCAGCCTTGTTCAGGCAGCATTGCCAATCTAAGTGGCTTCTAGGGAATTAGTCTGGTTGCTTCTTTCTGGCAGCTGCTCTTGTCTGAGAGTGACTCTTCACGTTTTCTGTTGGTATACTCTTCAGGAAGGAAAGGCCTACTGAATTTGTCCAGGTTCAGGGACCTCCTGGAGCTATTTTTAGGTGCTTATTTACTGTCTTAATCAGCTTCCCCTCATGATGGAATGCTTCAGTCTCCAGGAAAGTGCTGCATAACAGAACATTCTTCAGGCTTCCCCATTGTGTCTTCCAAATGAATTTTTTGAGGTTGAAAAGTAAATTGTTTTAATGAAAGGTTTTTCTCACATTGTCACATATTCAGATTTTTTTTCAGTATAAACTCTTGATGTTTTCTAAGATTTAAAAATTTGTGAAAGTCGTGCACAGGTTTCTCATGTTCACAATGAGTCTCTAGTGTGTAGCTTACAGTGGTCTGTAAGAAAGGAGCTCTGGTACGCCACATTATTTATTACAGAAACTTTTCTCTTCAATGTGTTTTTATGATGTTTTCTAAGACTGGGTGCTGGGTAAAAGATTTGTCCCATTCACTACAAGGGTAAGGTTTTGCTCCTGTATGAATTCTCTGGTGTGCACTGTTTTGAGGCCATTGTAAAGCATTTGTCACAATCACATTTGTAAAGTTTTTCTCCTGTGTGAATCCTCCAATGTACATTGAGATCTGAGGACCTGGTCAAGCATTTGTTACATTCACTACATTCGTAAGATCTGTCTACAGTGTGGGCTCTGTAATGGTCTGCAACGAAACAACTGAGAAAAGCAATTGTCGCATTCTTTACATTTGTAGGGTTTTTCTCTCCTGTAGGACTTCTGTGATCCACTGGTAAATGACATGTCACATTCACTACACTTGTAAAGTCTCCCACCAGTGTGGATTCTTTATAGTTTTTTTAGGTCTGACAAATAATGAAATGACTTATCACATTCTTTACATGTACAACATTTCTCTACAGTATCAATTTTCTAATGTGATTTAAGACTTGAGTAATTGGTAAAGGATTTGTCACATCCCTTACTTTCGTAAGATTTTTTCCCCAGTATGGATTCTGAAATGGATTTTAAAGTATGACAATGTGCTATAGAAGTTGCTGCGTTCTTTACATTTCCAGGTTTTCTCTACACTATGAGTTATCTGATGTTTGTATGTAAAGTCAAATTTTTTATCGTGTTCTTTACATTTATTTCCAGGGTAGATTCTCAGACTTCTAATGCTGGAACACAAATGTTTTACACAGTCTTTACATTTGCAAAGTTCTTCTCTGGTGTGCCCACTTTTATATCTGTTTTGGTTTGATGATACAACAGAGGATCACTGTGGTTACTAAACATACAGTTGTTGCCCTTTTCTGTGATATCACCTGTGTTATAAGGTNCATGTGGGAGGGATCCATGAATCATTTTGCTGAGCTCATTACATTTATGACTTCTCTTAGATAGTCTTAGGCTGATGGACAATTTGTTTTGAGCCTTGATGCAAGACCTTCTTACATTTACCACACATGGTATGATGGTTCTCTGGGAGTCATCCTCTGATGAGGCAGCCATTTCTCCTTGTTTCTCTTCTCTGGGATTCTGTCTCAGGAACAATTACTGAACCTCTGCAATATAAATGTGAGGGCAGTGTTCTCATGAGCAGCAACAGAGGAACTGGTCACACCCCAGTCCTGTTCCTGGTGCCTGTTTACCAGCCACACTGTTCCTCTCACCTGAG
>LZPO01066725.1:0-19674 GCA_001675575.1 Neotoma lepida
ACACCAGCAGAGCATGCAGTACAGGTAACATGGAAGAGAACACCAGCAGAGCATGCAGTACAGGTAACATGGAAGAGAACACCAGCAGAGCATGCGTCTTCTTTCCTTAGTACACTACTAACCCCTAGACATTTCTTTAGTCACTCTGCATTGTCAGAGAACGAGCTTGCCAACATTAAGTGGCATTTATTTATTTTATAGATAGTGAATGCCAAAGGATTTATGAGTGAGCTTTTTTAGTGTCTAACAGGAAATTATAAAACAAGAATGAACTTACAGAATAGCATGCTGGTAAAGCTGATAGGAAATATAAAGTCAGTATTAAATAATATATATTTTTTCTCAGTCTGCTTTATTTATTTATTTTTTATTCAATATAGGGTTTCTCTGTGTAGCCCTGGCTGTCCTGGAATTCACAGAGATCCACCTGTCTCCACCTCTGAGCAATGGGATTAGGTGTGTACCACCATGCCTAGCTTCAATCTGTTCTTAAAATATCTTCTTCCTGCAACCTAAATTTCCCAAAGTTTCATTATTAAAAACTGGAGGTTTTTTTCTCTTTTTAAATCCCAAGGGTTTTAATGGTACAGTTTAGAACTTTATTATTCAANGTACCCCATTAACCTAGTTAAACTTAACAATTCTGGGACCTTTCAGCAGTGTTAAGTCAGTTATGTTTTAAAAGGCTTGACAGATTTTTTTTTTTTTTAATGAAAAAGGTGGTCATTCTGTGCATATAAGTTGAACAACTAATCCCAAGTACTCAGTTTAGGCAATTGGAATTGTTCAGCGAATAGACTGGGTAAATTGGAGATTAACAAGACATGTTCCTAGTTTAGAAAAAAACGATGCCAACAGAGTAAATACAACTTGAAGAGTTGGGAGAGAAACTAGTGTTTATGGAAGATACTAGAAAGCATGGAGTCCAAGTCTTCAGAGTCAGGGTGGATTGTGGATTCTGATCAGAGAAGATTTCCTGTGTGTCACAGCCTCTCTGAAAAGAGAGTGCACATTAGNATATTAGATATTTTAAAGCCCTGTAGAAAACAAGGTTGTTAAAGAGAGAATCTTCCAGGCTTAGCTGATCATGAAAACATTTTTCTTTTTTGATGTTAAAACAGTGTGCCCCACTCTGTTAATGTCTGAAAGACAAACTCAGAACTGCCTCAGCTTTGTTGGTATATTGTTTACTTGTGTGCATGAGAATCCGAGCCCCATCCCGAGCATGACCAAAAAGGAGTGGGCNCTTAATGTTACGTTCAGAATTGATGATCTGGTGTGCACCATCTTAGCTGCACATACATGGTGATTTTTCTGATGAGCCTGCCATTCCAATTTTTTGTTCCTCATGTATTGAGGATTTGAATTAATGATTTGAATATCATTCTGTATTCAATAATACTTATTGAGTATTGGTTGGAGCATTTTTACCAAAATCCAGTCTTCCTGTCCAAGCTCCTGCTAAGCTTTACAGTGTTGCACTTCTGCTCATTTGCATGACTGGTTCCTTATCCTTCAGTTCTAAGCTTACATCGCCCTCCGCAGGTCACTCCACAGAACTTTTGGCTAACTTTCCCATCATGTTTTCTTTTACTGGGTTCTTTTTAATAAAAAATTATAGGTAGGCCCCAATAGCTGGTATTCATGCAAGTAAAGATGGGGAGAGAGACTTATCTATCCAATTATAACTCCCTTGGGTCCAAACATAGCTCATTTGGTTGCACAATCCATTTCCACAATTTGTATTTACTACAGTTTTAGTAGTAAACCCACCTAAAAATTACTCTTTTCAGAACCACTTCCACTATCTCTGCGCACCTCTTTTGTGTTTTCTTACCTGTTGGTTCTTTTTCTGCCATTATTCACTCCCTTGAGAGCATTCAGTATGATTGATAACTTGAAATTCTCACACACACACATACACACATCCTTGAGACATGGTTTCTCTGTGCAGCNCTAGCTTTCCTGGAATTTGTTTTGTAGAACAGGCTGGCTTCGAACTCAGGGAGATCCACCTGCTTCTGCCTCCCAGGCATGCACCACCACTGCCTGGCTTTTTGTGTNTGTTTTGTTTTTTTGTTTTTGTTTTTGTTTTTCGAGACAGAGTTTCTCTGTGTAGCTTTAGCGCCTTTCCTGGAACTCACTTGGTAGCCCAGGCTGGCCTTGAACTCAAAGAGATCTGCCTGCCTCTGCCTCCCGAGTGCTGGGATTAAAGGCATGCGCCACCACCGCCCGGCTCACTCCCTGGCTTTTATGTTGTTTTTTTTCATTACATTTTTGGCTGCTCCATCTCTGGCTTCCTGTAATTAACCTCTGGGTCATTGGGAGGGTGTGTATGTGTGTTAGGCCATTCTGTGGAGATCCATATTACCAGTGTACTCCAAGGAGCAAACTTAACGTCATTCCAAGTGTATGCACAAGTATCTGTTTCGGAGCTGAGCATCATATACCCAGACTATTTATCACCTCATCTTTGATTTGTTCTCCCAGTACTCCTTATCTGGAAAGGTGAAGTCTGCCCGTGGTTTTCAAACCTACATTCTTTGATGCTTCACGGTGATGGTCAGAGTTGTTGTTTCTACCTCCTACGTAGAAACCTTTCTACTTCTCTTCATGGAATAACCCAAAGTACAGTCATCTCTTCCCTGGAACATTGTCCCCTTGGTTTTCTTCTTGAATATCTCCACCACTAATTGGCTAGATTTTTTGTAAGATGGAGTATTAGGGAGTAAAACCCTTACTTTGACACATGTACTTTGGAATGTTTATTTGGGGTTTCTACTGTATACCCCTAAGCACATCTTGTTACTCTTTGCCTATTGTATTCTGGTTATATTGGTTTCATTTTAAATTCTCAAACCAACAAGCTTTCCATGTGTCAAGGCCGTAGTCTTAACTGTTTCTTTTGCTTGGAGTGCTTTTTACTGTGTTACAACTTACTCATGAAGTATAGTTTTTTTTAAACCCATAATTGTTTATTGCTAAAACACTGGGTTTCCTTCATGCCCTCTTGAGTTACTGTTTTTTCCTCTTTATTGAGATCAGAGTTGAATTACAGAGTTAATATTCACAAAGGAGTGATGTCGGTTATTGAGAGACAAAATAGTAAAATGAGATGATGATGCCCTGTAGTCTATGTTGAGGGAAAGAAAGATTTCCCTAAAGAAGAAATTAGGGCAGAAAAAGTCAGCTAATTCTAGGCCAAAATGAATACATTTTAAACGGGTTTAATAGGAGAAACTTTTGAGGAAATGGTAGAAAGCTGGTAAAGATAGGTGTAAACAAGACGAGGTAAGCAAAGGCTAGATCATCTGGTGTCTCAGGCCCACGTGTATTGGACTTGATCATAACCAATAAGTTGGCATTTGGGGTTGAATTGAGGAATGAGATTCTCAGGGTTTTAAATTTTCAGTAATGAGTAAACAGTAGATAATTCAAGAAGTCTTAGAAGAATGATTGTCCCAGTCATTCAGGAAAGAAAATACTGATTAGAATGGTACTAGGGAAGTGGTAGAAAATTTAGGTAGANTTGAGTGATCTGGAATATCNGATGGCATTTGATTATTGTGAATTATAGGAAAGGAGGGAGATGCAGGCAGTAGGAAAAATACAGTGTATGTGGGTTGCTTTGAATAAAGGCTATGCCTCTTACCAGTAGGTAGGACTGGACCAGAAGTTTTAGGAATGGATGTTTGTGAAGGGGAAAGTGTATATAGAAAAAGATCCAGAGCTAGGTGGGTGCTAGGGAACTCCAAAGTTTAAAAGAAGAAAATATAATTACTTAGTTTTAGAAGCCAGTTGGTATTGGTAACTGGAGGGTATCATGGATTTCCTGTCCCAAGTTCTTAAAGGCGATGGGCCAAAAGTGTTGAAGTGCCTGTGAGGGATTTGGTAGATAGGTTAAAAATGTGAGAAATAGTATATATTGAATTGTAAGATTTTGACTTTGGTAATACGTCAGTGGCAGTGTTATTCGCCAAGCTAATAGAGAAGTAAGGCTGAAGGATCAGTGTTGAATTTGAGGCTCCTGTGGGTTATCAAGGCAAAGAGGTACAGTGTTCTGTTCCTAACTCAGACAGTTCTGGACTTCAAATACCTTGAAGAAACATTGTCTTTCATCTCTTGGGCATTTAATGTATTTTGTTGGAATTGAGGAACGACTACAAGAAAAAGTTGGGGCATTTGCCATTTTTAACATGAGGTAGAGATAATTTTCCAATCTCTAGTGGTAGTGGATGACATGTCATACAAGCATATAGAAAATAAAAGGTGGTCAAGCTGGTAGGCCTGAGGAACACCCAACACTTTGTGGACAGAGGAAAGTGAACCAACAAAGTCTTGGGAAGGAAGAGACAAGTGAGAACCGGAAAGATCAGAGCAAGGTATGTGGCCATACCAGATGACATTGGGAGATCCACTGTCTCAGAACTGAACCTTACAATTAATTTTTGTTAGTCATTTTAATTTAAAGAATTATAAGTGTTTTTCTAGTTAAGCATAGTGAATAATGATTGCCTGTCAACTAAAGGGGTAAAAGTTGGGGTAGTAGATGGAACGTGTTGCCAAGAACAAAGAATTATGACAACACAATTCAGACAAATTTAAAAAGTAGAATTGTTAAGCTCATTGTTGGAATAGAAGGAAACAACTTCTCAGTAACAGAAAATGAAAATCAGAATGGTTAAAGTTAGGACATGCATAAAGATCACTATCAGGTCATATATTCAGTTTCTCATTTTGAAGGCAGTGTGTGTAGCATCATCTGCTTGATCATGCGGTAGTCCTAGTGGCAATCATTGGTTTGGAAGGAGGTAGTTGCATACTCCTAGTGGTAATGTGTCAGTGACTAATTATGGGTAGTAACAATACCTAGGAATTGAAGTAAAGGGACTGGGGGTCTTACTTGTGTCGGAAAGAGGACATAGGAATAAGGCCAAACATGAGTCTAAATAGGGCATTTAGTTGTAGGAGTTACTCAGCTAGCCATGTCTAGAGATGACCGTAGAAGTAGCCTTTTAAATGAGGAGATGAATGAAGGATAAGGAATTTAATATTGGATAGGTTGTGTTTGCACTTCCTAAGACTCTGTGAGAAGACTTGCTATCCTTAATTAGGGACAGTAGAACAGTGCTTGCGGATGATCCAGGTAAAGAGCCCAGAAAGCAGTAGCCTATACTCACCTATTGTCATGGGAGATCCGGATGGATTCAGTGATGACCTTGCAGTGTATCAATCTGTGAAGCAAAAAAGAATGACTTCCACAGGAAATCCATTCTAGAGAACATAATAACAGAGTAGAAGCAATTAAAATACTCAGCGTAAAAGAATAAGTAATTGAGAACATTTTTTAGTGGTCATAGGGTGGGGGACAGAGTGGGGAGAAAGCTTTGTAACTGAATTCTTTGAAGTTTGGCAGAAGTGTGCTGTATCCAGCCTTTCTAACCCTATTTCCCATATATCAGATGAGCTAATGAAAANAAGGTTTTGTTTTGGAGACTTAGAGATCAGCCTGCTTCTGCCTCTCCCACTGTACATCTACACTGTGCAATGAACTTTTATCAACTGCTTGAGTGTGCCAGTTAGGAACTTATATTTTCTACTACCTAGTCTTACACCAACTCTTAACATCATTTTTTAATTAAACTCTAATTACATCACTTCTCCCCTTTCCTCCCACTTCTACCATGTTCCTCCATCCTCCCTCCTTCATGGTCAAATAACCGTCACTGTTACATACATATATACATAAATGCAATCACCTGTTTCTAGTGTTGCTTGTATGTATATGATTACAGTGCTAACCACTGTATATTTTATATCCAGTTGGGGGCTCATCCCTGGGAAAAATTAATTCTCCCATTGTTAGCATTCCTTATTTGACTAATTCTTTGTCTAGAGCAGTAGTTCTAAACCTATGGGTTGTGACACCTTTGAGGGTTGTATATCAGATATCCTGCATATCAGATATTTGCATTATGATTAATAGCAGCAAAATTATAGTTATGAAGCAGCCACAAAATAGTTTTATGCTTGGGGGTCACCACAATATGAACTGTATTAAAGGGTNNCAGCATTAGGAAGGTTGAGAGCCACTGCTCTAGAGGCTAAGACCCAATGGGATTTTCCCTTCCACTTTAGCAAGTCTGTTGTGTCCTTGTTCTAGGCTTGTTTAGGAAGCCATATTGTTGAGATGTAATGGGTCAAGCCTCCCTCTATTTTCTAGGAGAGAGACCCTCACAGCATTCTTCCTGNCCCTCTGGCTCTTACAATCTGTTCCTTCCATAATGTTCCCTGAGCCTTAAGTGCAGGGCTTGTGTTGTGGATGTGTCCATAGGGCTTGGGCACCCTACAGTCAGTTCTCTGCATTTTGACCCATTGTAGTTTTCTNTGTGTGTCTTCATCTGCTGCAAAGGGAAGCTGCTTTCATGAGGAGTGGAAGTTACACTAATCTGTGGACATAAGGATAAGTATGTAGAATGCAGTTAGGAATCATGCTGATTTAATAAAGTGACAACAGGGTGTTTATCTTCTAAGATCCAGNACCTGACTAGCCCCAAGGAGTTGGCTAGGTTTCCAGTACCAGGTATACTTTCCATTTGAGTGGGCCTTAAGTCTAATTAGATGGCCATTAAGGGCCACCATTGCATTTTAGGAATATCTTGTTCCAGGCATTGATCCATAGGCATCACAACTGGGTAGTCTAATCTCCAATTTTAATTTTTTTCATGTATATGTGAAAACATGCACACACACCTTAAACATACCATGTGTCATAGTGCATGTGTAGAGGTCAGATGGTGACCTCCCATGTCAATGCTCATCTTCTCTTGATTGAGACAAGGGCTCTTGCTTGCTGCTGTGTTTACCACACTGGCTGGCCACCAAGCTTCCCAAGATGCTTCTCTCTGCCTCGCATATCATTGCAGGAACATTGGGATTACAGACAGACCCTTCCATGCCTAACTTTGTATGGGTCCTAGGATTGACTTTCAGGTTCTCATGCTTACAAAGCAAGTACTTTTCCCACTGAGCAACATAACAGAAGTTGGTTAAAACCAGCAAACTTGCTTCCAGCCTGCTTTCTGTGGGTTGTGATTTGGAGAACATACGCAGTTAAATATAAGGTGGTGGTAAAATCATCCTGATCGGGGAAAAAACTTGATTAGGGAGCAACATTAAGAGTTAATGATCTTTTAAAGGCCATGTTTGCCTTTGTTGTTTTTTGTTTGTTAGTTAATTTGTGTTTAAGGAAAACTAGAACCCTCCCAGGAGTTGATGGGAAGTGGGGAGTGTGGAAGAGAAAGGACTGTCTCCAAGCCATGTGCTGCAGCTGAGATCCATTATGTGCAAGGTGCCAGAAAATGACAAGAGACGCCATGGAGCAGAAGCTGAGCAGACTGATGAGTACTGCCTCTGTGGGTGTAAACGGGACGGCTATAATCTGAAGTTGGAGCTACAAGTAGTTTGCTGCCCTTGAAACTAGAAAGTTCTTTTTCTTTCCCCAGATACCTTTGAANCTGGCAAAAGAATGTTCNCTTTCCACATTGCATATATGCAGATTAGCTACCCTAAGTCCCCTGAGAGTGGGTACGTTGGATACAAGGGACAGGCAGTAGTGTGGCCTTGTGCCATGTTCCCACTATAACAGTTCAAGAAGTCACTGGACTTTTGAGGACATACGATGTGTCTCAAACTGTTCAGCAGATTTTGCCAGAATATTCTTCACTGGAAGAGCTGTAGGGAGAGCCCATTTCTTACCAAGTCAAATTGGTCCCTTTTCTATGGAGGTGTTAAAAGTATTAACTATTACTTTGGGCACTTAAGGTTTGCAGAGGATGCTGTGTATAGAGACTCCTGACAGGATCATACTCTCCCAGTGCCCAGCAACTTGTCTTGGCAGTCCCTTGTTTGCTGCCCCCAAACCTAAAAGCTGGTAAACTTACTAGATTTACATCCTGGAAGAGGCTTACCTCACATTGTGAGACTTGAGTTTGATCTCCAGCATTTTCAAAACAAAAATTATGTTCTTAAAATGATTTAAAACAAAACCATCTCAACAGCATCACTCTTCTACATTCTCAGACTTCCTATGCTGATTATTTTCTAATCTGGCAATTGGGTGGTGGTTTAAACTACAATCCTCACAAAAACAAAACAAAACAAAAACCTAGCCTTGAGAACAGAAGTTAGAAGTTAGCATTCTGACATAAGAAAAGTAGAGAAGCTGCCTAAACTCTCCTCCTGCTGACCTGAGACTCAATGGGTTTGTGAGACTCTGCTCTCCCTGTGGCATTGCACACCCACTCCTGGTCAGAGTGGAGATTCAGACCTGGAAAGGACTCTATGGTGAGCAAGTGAGAGCTTGCTGGCTCGACAGCACTGGTTTTCCTAAGGGTCTGCAAGTATTTGCAACTTTTCTGTCCAAGGCAATATGTTCATTAAATTAGGAAGCTGATAATTTTATTGCTCATGTCTGGATTACCATTCCTGGGATAGTTTTACCAAAATGAACTGTTGAGTTTTGACTTCGGAAGATAGGACATCACAGTGGATTCCCTTTAGGGACCTTATACAAAAAACTGCAAGCAGTTTTCCTTTTTGTAATTAATCCTTGTTAATGGTAAAAACTAAATTAAAATGTGCAACTTAAAAAACCAGTGACATGAACAGTATTACTAGTTTATAGCAGCAAATCTACAAAGCTAGCCTCCTGGCATCGGGCTCAGACTGTACTGTCCTGCTTGGCCACAGGTACATGGGGCAAGTTCTCAGATTTCATTTTGAATATGGAAAGCAGACAATGAAGCATTCTTATTTTGACAAAATTAGAAGTTATCTCACACATGATGTGCACTGTTTTCTTAAATTTAAAAGGATTTATTTTCTATATGTTACCCTCATAAAAGGAGACAACCGNTTTTTTTTCCAGCAAACTCTTGATTCCACATTAGCTCCTACTCGGAGTAATTGAGCCAGTGATGTAAAAGGCAAATGCTACTCTCCCAATCTAACAAACTCTCTGGTTAGGGCAAGGTTCTTCCTGACACCAAGAGTGTGCTGTATTTAATCTTTGAACTTTGGGTCTATTCCTGGGCTCCCGTCTCCCCTACCATTCCCCAAATCTGATATCCCTGGTAATGAAGAGAATAGTCTGAAATTGAAGTTTTAAACAACAGACGAAGAGTTAGGGGTGCTCAGTGATAGAAAAGCTTCAGGCTCTAAGATAACATCCACACAAGCCTGCATTCCTGTGGCCTACGTACCTTGTTTTCNATTTCTACTAACCAAGTAAACATTTGTAGGCAGCTTTTCTCAGAGTCAGTGTCTTGGAGCAGTGGGCAAACATGCCCCAACAGATTTCAAGTCTTTTGTGCCCAGCAGCTAAAGAATGCCAACTTAAAGATCCTAAGAGGCATGGAAAGGCAAGGCAAAGCCTGGCTCTGAAGGAAGTGAGAACATTGAGTAATAGTTAATACTCCTGTGCCAGGTACTATTCTGTTATCTTTACACATCACCTGGTTTAGTCATAAATGCTAGGAGAGCTAACATAGGAGATAACTGCTTTTATTAGTGCAAGACTATTGCTCAGTATTTCTACGAGACCTGAACGNTTTGATGGAAGGTTTATGTAGTAACTAAGACTACACACAAAGTACACACAAAACTATAATCCTGTCAGAGTGGAAAGAAACACTTCCTGTTGACAAAATCTACAAATGCTGTTATTA
This sequence comes from Neotoma lepida, assembly GCA_001675575.1. NCBI lineage: Eukaryota > Metazoa > Chordata > Mammalia > Rodentia > Cricetidae > Neotoma > Neotoma lepida. The sequence continues at coordinate 9,729 of LZPO01066725.1, forward strand.
CCTCGATTTCCTGTCATCACAGGTGATGTTCATATTCGCCCAGTCACAATAGTCACATTCTCAGGTTTTGTCTTTGACAGTCTTGTTATGTAGCCCAGGCTGGCCTCAAACTCAGAGCCTCCCTATTTCAGCCCCCCAAGTGCTTAGATTACAAGTGTGTGCACCACAGCATCCACCAGGACATTCATTTTTAGTTAATGTATATGCATAATTTTAATAAATATTCAGATGCTTTTGAGTACTTAGACACTCTTTGTATGTGTATATTTGGACACAGAATCTTGCTATATATCTCAGACTGGCCTTGAAATCCCAATGCTCCTACCTCAGCCTCCTGAGTGCTGGTGTAGGCATGTGCCATCATATATTTTTATATGATTTGCTTCCATTGTAGCAGCTAGCATTGATCCATCTAAGGTTTGCCAGAATTTTCTGGAATNAAGTTTGTCTGGGTCTGAAACTACATAGAAAATCAGCTTGGGGAAGGGTGTTGGGGTGGCTTAATGAGTAAGGGTAATTTGCTGCCAAACCTCATGACCTGAGTTCAACCACCAGAGCTCATGTGGTGGAAGGAGTTGGTTCCCTCACCTCCACGTGCTCCCACACACATCTACACACACAATTTACCCCCCTCCNTGTGTGTGTTTGTGTGTGTGTACATCTGTACAGGACATAATGGTAGATGATGACTAGGTTGGCTAAGTTGGCTAAGTTGAGTGAGGGTAGGGGGCCATAAGATGGCGGGCTAATACTGGAAATGTGGAGTTAGGGTCGGGAAGTTAAGCCGGAATTACTTTTGCATTTTTAAATTTATATTAAGGAACATAGGCTGATATGAGGCAGTCACATATTTTTGAGTGCTTATAATGAAGTTGAATAATTAACTTTTTAAAAATAGGAAGATGACTATGGCCCACTAGCTGCTGGCCCATTTGGGGGGTAAGTAAACTACCCTTCACACTGGAAAGAAAGAAACCATTTACACTGGGTGAAGTAAAAGCAGCAGCAACAGTCACTACATGATGCTGCTTTTAGAAATGTCATTGAAACAGTTCTGAGTGAGAAACCTGAAATACTGGATTTCAAAATCAAAAACTGGATTCTTGTCACTTCATGTCACATTAGGCAAGTCACTGTCAATCTGGGTGTCAGTGGTCTCGTTTGTATTCTTTAAAGATGCATTTGTATTATTTTTAGTATGCCTCTGTGTGGATATGTGCACATGAGTCCAGGTTCCTGCAGAGGCCAGTGGCTCTGTAGTTACAGACTTCTGTGAAAAGCCTGATGTGGTTCTGGGCATGGAACTCAGGTCCTACACAAGAGCAGCAGATGCTCTTAACCAAAGAAAGAGCTCATTTGTATTTTTAAATTGTCTTGGTGCTGGAGAGATGGCCCCTCGGTTAGGAGCACTGGCTGCTCTTCAAGAGGATCCAGGTTAGACTCCCCATATCTACCTTGTGGCTCCAGTTTCAGGGAATCTGAAGCCCTCTTCTAGCCTCCAGCTTGCCTGTCATGCACATACATACTTGCGGGCAAAACACCAATACACAAAGAATAAAATAAAAAAAAACTCATCCACTAACAGAATATTTTTAATTTCCTAGTTCATATAATGAAGTTGGGGAATATGTACATTGTTGCTAACCAAGTACTGTGGGTTCATTCCTGAAGATAAAATACTAGAAGATGTCATTCTTACCTACATTCCAGATTCTGAAAATTAAGAGGGAGATAGAAATGTATAAGCAGATGATACAGGGAGATGTGATGTAAAAANTGTCTATTACCTAACATCTTAGAGATGCTGAGACTGTTGGTGCTTTGCCTGGATGCCCCTGTTCGGGCTGCACAGTAGGTCAGCATGTAGGTATTTCTGTGTCTCCCTACGTCTTGCTTTCCTGAAGAAATAGTTAATCCCAGCCTTGAAACAGTTTCTCCAGCTGAAGAAAGGAAGAATAAAATCATAGGAAATGTTGAGTAAGCCCTTTACATGTCACTGCAAAGCTGTGATTTCAAAGAATGTGTAGAAACCATTGTAACTAGTTCTNCATGGCTGCNCCATGTGTGCCTCTGTGTGGTTTTGTTGCACAAGGTCTTCCTGTGTAGCCCAGGCTGACCTCAAATGTGCAGTTATCTTCCCGCCTCTGCCCCCAAAATGCTGGGACTACAAAATTTGTTCTTTAAAGGTAATTTTAAACTAAAAGATCTTGCTGTGGACTTAGGTTTATATAGCAAAAGGCTTATTTTACCATTGCCAAATGTATATACTGTGTTCTAGAACCATGGGTGAAGGGAATTTGGAGATTGTTCGTGCCTCTGTAACACACATTATGTTAGTAAGTAGTCATGTGCTGTTTAAGCTGACAGAGAAGCTGGCTGTGGTGGTGAGGCAGCCCCCTCATATCCGACCCATGTGTGTTTGTCTTAAAAGTGTTGTCCAGGGCTGGGCTGGTTCCCATGAACCTACAGTAAAGAACAGAGAACAGCAAACAGTCTGAATGCAATGCCTTGGCTTTGAAAATGGGAGTAAATCATCTGAAAATACTGTGCCCTTGAACACTGTTGGAAGATAAAGCAATTTCTCAAAGCTGAAGACTGGGCTTCTATTTGTCTCATGATATTAAAATGTGGTGTTGGGAATGTCTGGTTGGAAATCTCACCCAGAGCAGAGAGACATCATGCCTGGCTTTCCCTTGGTTGATTAGGGCCTCCAGCTGACTTTTATCTGTGTTTGGGGGGGNCTTCCCCACTGGTTCCTGCGGGATGATGGGTCTGATATTTTACTACCTGTCTGCTGCTTGCTGATTTGTTTTCTCCTGCTTGTTGTCTGCCTAATAAACTCACGTGACACCAAATGTGTGGCTGTCCTAGATCATTCTGCAGATAGTACACAAAGCTCCCATTAATTCAGAAATATTCCTAACATCACTAGTTTTCAATGCTAGAAAACATACTATTTTATCTGGTGACCACTGAAGTACAGATTAGCAACAGTTTCCAATATCAAGTTTTAAAAAGCACTTCATCTCTTTACTGACACCCATTTTGAGTGACTCACAACTGTGTGTAACCACAACTCCAGGGAATCCGATAGCCTTTTCTGGACTCCGTGGGCACCTACATGCTCATGACATTCATATATCCATACACACANANAAAAACAAAAAACAGGTGAGTTATCAGACACTTCCCCAGACAGATACATATAATTTTCTATTTATAAACAAATATCTAGAGATAATCAGTACATTTATAACTTCCATTAATATTCTTCAAATCATACATTATTTGCTTTTGAGCCTTGAGAAACTAATTTCCCATACAAGCATCTTTTAATACAAATTTAAATTGAACTTGTTTTATGAGACAAGGCATCCCTGTATAGCCCAGTTAGCCACAACTTCATGATCCTTCTGCTTTGGTCTCCTGAAGTCTTGGAATTACAGACATGAGTCAACACACCAGGCTGTCCTCTTTCTTGTGTGGTTTTGTTATCTGAGATGGTATCACTCTAGCCCAGGCTGCCCTGGGACTCACTTAGTCCTCCTTACTTAGCCTCCTACATATGTGCTAAATAAACTTACAGGTATGAGGATGTAAATCTCATACTACATTTTGCTCTTCCTAAGGTNGTGTACAGTTAAAACTCCAAGGACACTGTGTGGTGAAATATCTGTTCTGGCCTCAGAATTAACAAACATTTATTTTCCACACTACTGAAATGTTCCAAAATCACATTTCAATTCTGCCACGCAACACACCAGCAGTTTCTTGTGTCTTCAGTACACAAGATGCCTTCTCCATGTCCACTCACAATGTCAATGTAATGAACTGGTGAAAAAGAAAAAAGGTAGGAAAAAAAGGAACGAACAGACAGTGGCCTGTCAGATGAGGGACTTCTTTCATCCAGCTGCCACAAAAGCAGGAGTTCAACGCTGACCCTGTAACAATGTTGTCAGTATCCCAAGAGCCTATCTTTCTGCTCCTCCCTGGTCTTGCTTCCACCCAAAAAGTTGTGATAGAAGCACATTGACCGTGTCTCCAGCTGTGCGCTGTGTTCACAGCTGCACCTAGATAGACTGTCTCAGACAGGAAAGGGTGTGCAGTAAAAAGACACCTACAAGCTAAGTCCCACATTTTAACTCCCCAAAGCAACAACCTCCCCAACCCTGACACCCCCCCCAAAAAAACAGTTTTGATAAAGTTGTCATACAGTTAGCTCTACGTTCAGACAGACAAAAAACTTGGAAATGCAATTTTTCTCCAGGGCAAATTGCCATGCTCAGCAAAATCCNGATTTTTTCATGTGAACAGGAATAAATACTCGAGGCAAAGAGGCAAAATGAACACCAAGTATTTTTATAAGAAATGTTGGTCTCTGAAGCGCTAGGTCCCTGACTTGTAGGATAGAGGATGTTAAGGGTGAATATGACTGAGTCTTTGATCTTAGGCACAGGTGGTTGTAAGATGAATCTTAAATGGTCTTATTAATAAAAAACTCAGTGCCAGGTATTGAGATTCTGAAAGGTCAGAGAGACAGAACAAGCCACAGCCAACCTTACCTCACCAACTCTTCAGCTGATCTTGTTTCCTCACTACAGGCTTCTGAGTCCTCACCTGAATGAATCATAGCTGAACTGCTGCTCAAAGCCTCAAAGCTTATGAGGCCCTAGCTTCTGGTTCTCACGCCTTATATGCCTTTCTGCTTCCTGCCATTAGTTCCTGGGATTAAAGGCGTGTATCTTTCCCAAGCAAGACATAGATCTTAAGTTCTGAGATTAAAGGTGTGTACCACCATGTCTGGCTCTGTTTCCAGTGTGGCCTTGAACTCCCAGAGATCTGGATGGATCTCTGCCTCTGGAATGCTAGGATTAGAGGTGTGTGTGCCACCATTTTCTGGCCTCTATGTCTATCTAGTAGCTATTCTGTTCTCTGACCCCAGATAAATTTTATTAGGGTACACTATTTTGGGGGACACAATATCATCACTACAGGTGGTGGTTTTTAATATTACCATCAAATTAATTAGGAACAATCTGCTCTAGGAAGATTAATTTACCAGGCTAGCTTATCTCCACCAAAAGTCAAATCTCAAGTTACTGTGCCCCTTTAAGATAAATACAAGTGAAAGCTCTGGACTAGCTCAGTGATTAATATTTGTTTAGAAAGTAAGATCAAGGGCATCGATTTAGTTAATGACAGTTTATAGAAAACATGTAACACTTGAATGGCTTAATGTTTGTCACCTGCAGCCCTTGTCTGCATCATGCTTTAATGATGAGCATTTCCTAAAAAGTAGGGATCTGGAGTCTAGAGCACCAATTTATTATTCTGTAGACTTGTCCCCAGCTTCACACCAATTACCACCATCTTTAATAGGAGACAAATCTGAAAAATATTTTAAGAATATTAATGAAAGTTATAAATATTGATTTTCTCCAGATATTTACTTGTAAATAAAAACTTAGATGTATCTGTCTGGGGAAGTGTCTGATTAATTCACCTTTCTGTTTTGTTTTGTTTGTTCGTTTGTTTTGGGGTGTGTGTGTGTGTGTGTGTGTGTGTGTGTGATGTGCATGCAGGTGCTCATGGAGTTGGGCAAGGACTCCCTGGAGTTGCTGTTACACATAGTTGTGAGTCACTCAATATGGGTGCCAGGAAACTAACTCATGTTCTCTGAAAAAGCAGCAAGTGCCCTAACCACTCACTGAGCCACCTCTCCATCCTGAGACCCCTCACCTTTAAGTAGATGGGACTAGTAACCTGTATAACCAATGTCCAGAATTCATTTCAATTCACTGCCAAACTATATATGGGTGCACTATTGTTTTAGAATAGGGACATACTGGAAACAAGGTAGGTGTTGTATGATATTTTGTTTGTGAGCTGATAAATAAAGCTTGCCTCAAGATCAGAGGGTGGAGCTAGCCACTAGTTAACCATAGAGGCCAGGCAGTGGTGGCACATACCTTTAATCCCAGCACAATCNGGAGGGGGAGACAGGAATATAAAAAACAGATGGAAACAGGACCTTGGGCCCTTTCAGTCTGAGGATCCAGAGAGGTAAGAAGTCACTAGTGGCTGCTCCTTTGTTTCTATGATCTTTCAGGTTATTACCCTGATATTTGACTCCTGGTTTTTATTGATAAAACTNAATAGATTCACACTTCAAGTAGGTTTTAGGAAAATTCTTAGAGCTCCCCACATTCCTGGTATCTTTTACTACTGAAGGAAGATTTGGTTTGTGAGAAATGACCCAACATTATTTTTCAGAGAAGAAACTTTGATAGGCCTATCCCAGTGAATACCTACATTTGGCTTTGGTCAGAAAAAAGAAGTCTCTGTGGTGGCATTTTTTTTCCCTACATGCTCTGCCAACTTTTATTTTTCATCTCTTTTTTTTTCATTTTTAAAATTTTTTTCTTTTTTCTTTTTTCTTTTCTTTTTTCATTACTTTTTTAAAGCATGGTAATGCCCCTGTCTTTTGTTCTCTGTACAGTATTAAAATAGACAAAACTAAGAGTAAGTTTGCATCAGTAAATAAGGAACATGTTACATGAATGATGGGATGTTGGCTAGAATCAGGAGAATAGGATGATGGGTGTGGCGGTTGTAGTAAGAAAGGCCCCCATAGGCTAATATGTTTGAATGCTTAGTCACCAGGGAGTGGAACGCTTTGAAAGGATTCGGAGCTGTGGCCTTGTTGGAGTGGGAGTGGCCTTGTTGGAGAAAGTGTTTCACTTGGGTGGGCTTTGAGGTTTCAAAAGGCCAAGTCAGGCCCAGTGGCTGGCTCTGTCTTCCTGCTGCCTATGGATCAGGATGTAGAACTCTCAGCTGCTTCTCCAGCACTAGGTCTGCCTGTGTGCCACCATGCTCCCCACTATGATGAGAATGCACCAAACCTCAAAACTGTAAGGCAACCCCAATTAAATGCTTCCTTTTATAGAGTTGACTTGGTCATGGTGTCCCTTCACAGCAACAGAACACTGATGAGTACAATAGGTTTTTAATTGTTTGTTAAAGTTTTAAGATTGCCAGGCAAAATGGCATAATCACAGCACTTGGGAGGTAGCAGCTGCTGATCTCTGTGAGTTCCAGGTCAGACAAAGCTCTATAAGAAAATCTTTAAGTGAAAGAGAAGCAAGGGAGAGAGGCAGAAATAGGAAAGGAAGAAGGCTATGCGAAGAACCCAAGAAAGTAAGCATCAAGACAGCAAACAACTCAATTTTTTAAAAAAATGGGCTTGGAACTAGATGCAAAGTTCTCAAAAGAACAAATAAACAGCTGATAAACAGTTTCAAAGAGCTCAACATCATTAGCCTTCAGGGAAATGCAAATTAAAACTACTTTCAGATTCAGTCTCAGACCAGTTAGAATGGTCATAATAAAGAAAAATAAAAAATTATCAAGAAAAATAACAAATGCTGAGGATGTGAGAAGGGGAAACCCTTTTCTGTTATTAAAGTATAAATCGGTGCAGCCAGTATGGAAATCAGTCTGAGTGTTTCTCAAAAAGCTAAAAATAGAATTGCCATTTGACCCAGCTTTACCATTCCTGGGCATATACCCCAATGGGCTCTAGACCCACCACAGAAATACCTGCACATCCTTGCTCATGGCTAATTTATTCACAATAGCTAGAAATGAATCAACCTATATGTCTATCAATTATCAAATGGATAATGAAAATATGGTTCATATATTCAATGTAAGTTTATTTAGCAGTAAAGAAAAATGAAGTTATGATGTTTATAGGAAACTTGAAGGAACTGGGAAATGGACTGAGTGAAGTAATGCAGGCCAGGAAAGATGAATGGCGGGTAATCTTTCTCATATTTAGATCATAGCTTTGAAGTTTTAGATTTGTGTGTCTAATTTGGAGTGTCTGTAGAGGTCAGGAAACTAGAAAGGGCCTGAGGGAGGAGAAAGAGGAAGAAGCCTCAAATGGAGGAGGGGCAGTAGTACATATGTGAGCAGAGGGAGAGAATGCTGGGCTCTAAGGGGTTAAAGTAGGGGATGATGGAGGAGGGATTGGAAAAGTGTAGTAACTCAAACTAAGGCTGTGTGGGAAGAAAGGCTCTTGGAAACCCATCGCTTCGCAAGCTAACTTTATAATATGTAATTCTGAAAGGAGTTTGAATGAAGGTATGTTGTATGGGTGGACAATGTTTTCCACAGAAGACATGATCTCTTAAATGAAAACTTCAGTGCCAGGTGTGGGATACCTATTGATGAAATATTGGTCATGGAGCAACCCCCCCTCCCAAACAACACAGGTTATTGCCATTTTCGGCAAATCTTGGGGTATAAACGTGATTATATCTGGAATGAAGCAGGCTGCTGGACACTCCTGTGAGGGATTTTCTTGATCAGATTGTTTGAATCAGGAAGACCAACCATAAATCTGGATGTGGAAGAAAGAAATTTTGCTTTTTGCTGACTTGTCCCCACTTTGACTGGCAAGTCTTTCTGCCCTGCTGCTGCGATATTCCTTTACCAATTGTAAACCAGTCTCACTGGAGACCAGCAGCCTGTTCCACAGGAGGAAATTTCATGCTTGTTAGTCTAAGTCTGGTCCAAAGCCCTTGGCAGGAAGATCACAGGCCTGAGAAGATAACCTACTACAGTTGTTTTGCTAAATGAGCACGTACGTGATCAACGTGCTTGTTGAGTATTTATGTTATACCCATAGATGAGTGCTGCTTCCTGTTTTAGTCAAAGAAGCTTCGTTTTGGCAGTGGAAAGCAGTCAATCTAAAGAACATAACTGTCCAAAGTGCTGAGAGTAAGTGACTGTTGAGTGCTCTGCTCTAAATGCAACATCAGTATCAACCCCCCCAGGCACGGGGAGAATTATTGATGTGGGAATGGAAAGAATATAAGGACTAGGGGTTGGGGAGGAGTTTTCTGGTCATGACATGGCCATAGCATGCATGAGCTCATGATGACTGTGAATGCCTGTATAAGACAAGCCCCTCAATAGTCCAGCAGGAATAAAGGAAACCCCTGAGGAGCTACTGTCTTGCTGGCAGCTGCTCGAGGGGAGAGAGTTCATTTTTCTTCAGGGGATGTAGAGTTTGTTGTCTATGTCCCCGTTTAATGGTCTCACAACAATGCACTCTCTCTCTCTCTCTCTCCTCTCTCTCTCCTCTCTCTCTCTCTGTGCATGCATTTCTAAACATTACCTGCTCATATGTTTTCAGGGATGACTGTTAGGCACTGGACAACCAATTGGTGTGCTCGTCCCTGGGGAGGACCACCTGTCCTGCTTTCCTTGGTTATCTACAGTTCTTTGAGTAGGGCTGAGACCTCATGGGCCTTTCTACAGCCAGCTTGGCCTGTCCGTTGGGGTCATCCTTGTTCAGCCCTCATTTGTGCAGTCACGTTGATGAGATTTTTATGGGTGTAACTTCTGATATTGTGAGGTATCCACCAGAGAAGACTACTCGGACACAGGTTTAAGCCAACTTCCTCTTGCTTTAATTTTGGTGGTTTAGCTGAACTTAGAAAATTATCTATTTCTTTTAGCATTTCCAGCTTAATGGGATACAGGTTTTTTAAATATTGCATTTATGACATCTGAATTTCTTTGGTGTCTATTGACATTTTTCCCTGTTCATTTCTGATTCTGTTAATATGGATCCTCACTTTATTTCCTCTGGTTAGTTGGGCCAAAGGTCTGTCAATTTTATCTTCTCAAAGAACCAGCTCTTAGATTTGTTGATTCTTTGTATAACTTTCTTTGTTTCTACTTCATTGATTTCTGCTCTGATATTTATTATTTTTTCCAGTCAGCTGATCTTGGATTGGTTAGTTCTTGTTTTCCCAACTTTTTTGAGTCATTTATTTGTGCTTCTGATTTTTTTTTAATGTAGGCACTTAGAGCTATAAATTTCCCTTTAAGGTAATTTTCAGTAGGTCCCAGAGGTTTTATTGCTTTATTTATT